>JAMXBD010003446.1:0-119816 GCA_024138025.1 Combretum micranthum | reverse complement strand
TCTGTTTGTCTCCTATTTTTATTTCCAATTGTAAGTCGCGAGAAAGCTACCAATGTACATTGATTTAGTTGCTAGCATATATGTTATTCGAACTTTTAGTCTTCCTTAGGTTATTATAAGTAATCTTTTAGGAATTTTATTTGAATAGATTACTTTTGAATGAAAATTGAGAGGATTTCTCTTAGGTTCTTGATTAAACTATTTTTGAACTTATCAAATCTAATTCGTGGCGTTCAATCTTTGACTTATCAATCAAATCTCCACCTTCGATTGTAGCGTCTATATCTTATGCCAATGTTTTTGTCTCTTTATAGATAATGGGTCGTAGTTTTCATACAAACTAGAATGACCTTTGGAAGTGAATCGAACATATTGGTATCGGGTTTTGTCATTGATTGGCATGGTTCATATCAGTTTTGGTGTCAGAGCCTAGGGTTTGTTTAATGTTTGTCTATCCTTTTCCTTCATTAAAGTTTGTTTCTTTTAGGGCTTGAAGTTTTTATTCTTTAAGTTTCTATCAGATCTAGATTGTTTCATCGATTAGATCTTGATAGTCCACCGTTGTGATTAAGAAAAAATATATATATATATATATAGAGAGAGAGAGAGAGAAATCTGTACAAAAAAAATTCATGTAAAAGAAAGAGAGTGAATTCTTGCAAGAAATTATTAGAAATCTCATTGTTTGGTTTGGTGAAAGAATCATTTCATGGATTTCCCTTGATAAGCTTAGGTTGAATTTGATGGTTATGTCTTGAGTTGTTCAAATTAGTTCTTAAAGAACTGAAAGAGGAATTTAGAGAGAGGAACAACATCTTATTTGTGAGAAAACACAAGTGGGTTGAGAGAATCATCATAAAGTGAAACACGCGAGGGAGAGATCTGTGAGGATTCTTTTATTTCTAACCTTGTTTCCTGTAGGAAAGAAACATGTAAGAGAAAAACATCTAAAGGTGAGAAGGGAGGAGTTGATGCAAAGTTAATTTTGGAGGCTCTATCGATGGAGATGCAATGAATGTTTAAAGAGGGGATGGAAGAACTTTATGAGAAAGTCGAAAATAGTATAAAGCAGCTACGGAGTGCTCCTCCAATAAATAGGAGAGAAAAACTCCCTAGGAGAGGAGTATGGGTGCAGGAAGAAGGATATGATGAATTTAATTTTGAAGAAGAGTTTGAGAAGGGATCTGTCGATAGTAATAGGTGATATGGAGGTAGGTTTAGAGGAGTTAGGAATCAGAAGGATGACTATTTAGGTAATATAAAGATTCCATGCCACGCCCTGAAGGGTACCTTAAACGTGGCAGTCCGCTGTACACAATATTAAAGCTTAAGAATGACCGCCTCAGTCACGTGAAGGCTTCCATACTATGTACAAGGTGTCTAACACATGGAGGAGACACATCGGAGTGATACATTTTATGTTGATATAACTTAAGTAACAATGTGAAGGATTTTCAATTTATTATACTCCAAATACAAAATATTATACTTCAATTACAATTCGTCAAAAGATTTCACTACATAAACTATTACAAGGAAAATCATAAAACCTAGCTAATATCTTCAAGTACTCATACTTCCTACAGAATCTCGAAGTCATATTTAGCTCTAAGCATCTCGGTCCCTGTCACGCCCCAAAGGGTACCCAAAACGCGATAGTCCACCACACTCGATATTTAAACTTAAGTATGATAACCTTAGTCATCCCATAAGTTTATATATCGGGTGTAAAGTGTACTTGCACAACTTTTAGGACCACACTTTGAATCGAATAGTTTAGAGAAGGCATACATTAGCATTAAGAATAGAAATCACAATGAAATAATTAAATTAAATCTTTACAAAATTCAAGGGGGCATAACCCCGCCAAAAAAAATAATAATGGAAGTCCGTCCATTCTAAATTCACATTTACAAATACTAGGGTTTATATCAAGGAGATTTTCCTAGAAGTCCACGCCTCTAGCTAGGTCCCGACTTCTTCAAACTCTCCTTCATCCAAAAGATAACCCTGTGAAATGTGTTCTCTTGGAACAACCAAAAATAGGAACACCACAACAAACTACTGGGGTGTAAGCTACATGCTTAATGAGATTCAATTCTAAATATTTAATACTCAACAACAGTATATATAACAAACAAGTTATTAGCAGCCATATAAAATGCACAAGCACATGAGCATACAATACATAAGACCCTCCGGAAATCTTATGTTGAATGGATTTACGCCCTCCATTCAGGGTTAGGTGTTTCAGGCCCGTACATCATTTAAATACTTCTCACTTCTTATTATGGTTGATACAGGTGCCCATCCACCACTTTTTAAATTATTACTGTGGTTGATGCAGGTGCCCACCCATGCACATTTTAATTCCGGCCCATTCGCCAATAACCGAGTTTACCGGCCCCTCGTTGCCCTAATTACTATGCCTTCTTGCCACAAAGGCATAATAACTCATGCCATATGACTCACCACGTGATATGCATGTACAGTTTATTCATATAACCGTGGCATATTAATTAGGCAGATTAAGGGCGATCATAAAGAATTTCAAACAATCCAAGTCTAATACTAGCCCAAACAATGATTCATCAACAAGTTTTGTCTCGATATACTTATCATTCATTGAACCAAGATTATGTCACAATCATCGTAATTTTATCTTTTCCTAATTCTAATGCCACTACGATTACAAGCACATACATGAGCACAATTATTTAAGAAATGAACTCACTCAGCCATGGAGAGAAATCCACCAGTCGTAGTAGTCCTCGGGGAGTGGAAATCCGTCCTCCAATTCACCTAAGTGTAAGGAATACCCGAAATGAGTATTTCTTATAAGGTTCTAATAACTTAACAATTCTAACTACTAAGTTCGTCAATTTCCGCATAAGATAAAGTCCTAACTTTAAATGACCATATCTAACTCATTTTAACTCGGAATTCAGCATATAATATATCGATTTCTATCTAATTCAAAAGATCTATCTATTCCTAATATTATTATCAAGTTTGAAAATATTTAAGTCACCAAACAGAGGGAACAGTTCTGGTCGTCGGAAGACTCCAATTCCGAAAAATACTTTTTGTGGATGTTGGTGATGTTTCTAGCATATAGTTCAACTACACATGCACTATCGATAATTTCTATCATGAATGATATGATATGAACTTGATGCATGCATGCTTTTGAAATTATTTACTAAAAGGAAACTTAAGAAACTTCTTATTTGTGAAGATCCATGACTACACACTTTCATGAAAACTAGTTTCCTAACTTTGGCTATCTCATTTGTTTTGAAGTTATTTCCTTAAGAAAATAAATTTATCCTTATCTAAATGGAGTCTTTATTATACCTATTACCCAAGCCTTCATTTCTACATAAAAACTTGCATTCTACACTTTGCAAATATGTTTTCAAATAGGATTTATCCAAAAATCCGAATTTCTTGAAATTAAACTTTTGAGTGATTCTTTTGGGAAAACTTGTTTAATGCATTAAAACTTAAGACTTTAAGATACCCATTACCTAAGGAATCCATTTAACACATAAAACTTCTATTTTGAACTTGGATGAGAGGTGTTCTTATGACCTATATTCAAAATTACGAATTTCATATGTTGAGGACTAACTCAAAATTTTCCATCTAGATTCCACTTCTTGTTTGATACATTAATCTCATCAAAACTCATTTCAACTTATAAAAATTACTACCTAATGATACATATTATCTATATCTTTCATTTTCCACATAAAACATAAGTTTTAAAGTTGATAAAAGGGTTTTCAAAATTGGCCTTTGAAACCATACGAATTTGACTTTGAGTATTTCAAACAAAAACATTTTCCTTTCAAGTTCATTACTTTATTTACTTAAGGATCTACCAACTACCACATCTATATACCTAAAACAAAGACTTTATGAGTATGAATGCATGAAAACATAAATCATCCACAAGATCACAAATGTCAAGCATGGTATAAGCATCTAAAAGCTAGATCTACTACATATGATGCATGATATGAAGTTTAAAAGCATGGACATGAAATTTTACGCTAGATCTCTACTCTACTCCACTCCTACATGCATGAACATGAAATATCCTCAACAAAAACTTGATCAAACACAAGATCTACTCTTGTGATGGCTTGATATTCATGTAGTAGCATTTTCTTTGTCCCTAGCAAGAGCTCATGGGGACTTTGAGTGAAAATACTCATGAATAATCTTGCCATTACAAGATTAAGTAGTGTTAAGGCTTAGGAATCATCACCCAAGGCTTGAAATAGATGAGGAATGGAGAAGAAAATTGAAGCTTGTGTGTGTGTGTGGTGTAAGGGAGGTCACGGCATTGAGAGAAAAGAAGAGAGGGTTTGAGAGCTTTTTGGAACAATGGAACAAATGAATGAGAGAGAAAAATAAGAGACTATTTATATTAAGTGGAATTAGGGTTTGTGTGTGTTAAAAAAAAATAAAACAAAACATTTTGGAGCCAAAATGGAAGGGTGGTGCGCCGGCCAATGTAGGGAGTGAGAGAGATATATTGACTTCATTTGAAATTTGAATTTGTGTAATAAATTGTATTAATTGTAATAATTTGTTAAGAGACAAAATTTCTTGGAAAAGAAAATGTAATTAAGTGGTTGTAAGGATGTAAGACTAGGGTATGGGTGTGTGTGTAATAGGTTGTACTTGTGAATAGTAATAAATAGTAGATAAGACATCTACTTTACCGGTAGTAACGAAAATACGGAAAAAGGCTACAACTGTAATTTTTATAACCCGAAAAATTACAAAATATATATTTTTGAAATCCTTATAAAATTCCGGTTCTAACGAGTATTCCAGAATATTTTTCTGAGTTTCTAGTTCCAGGGCTCGCTTTTCCGTAATGAAGCTCGGGAAAGCCTGGAATAGAAAATTTTTCGAAATCAAAATTTTGTTTAGTTTGAAATATACTATAAAATAATCCACATTAATTTATCTTATAGAGGTTCTTTTATATAGAAATCGAAGAAAAGCCGGAATTAGGGTTCCTAGGTTGCTTGTACTAATCCTATTTAGGGTTTTGATTTCCGATTTATGGAGTTTACTTGGTTACTAAGAAAACCGGGGTTTACAACCTACCCACCTTAAACAAAGTTTTGTCCTCAAAACTTGAAGCTTACCTGATTCTTAAACAGGTTTGGATACTTCTGCCGCATCTCATTTTCTGCTTCCCAAGTTGCTTCCTCTGTGTATGATTCCTCCAAAGACCTTTACATACTTAATTTCCTTATTCCTTAATTTTGTCCTTTTTATCCAAGATCTGCACCGGGTGCTCCTCATAAGTGAGGTTTTCCTTTAGTAACACCGTTCCAATTCTATGACCTGATCCGGGTCGGCTACATGTTTGCGAAGAACAGAGACATGAAAAACATTGTGCACTCCCGAAAGATTTGGTGGCAAGGCAAGGCGATATGCAACTCTCCACCCGTTCCAACACTTCAAAGGGACCAATATACCGGGGCTCAACTTTCCTTGTGAGCGAACTCGTGAATACTCTTATAGGATTTATCTTTAAATACACATGATCTCCCACTTGAAATTCAGAATCCTTCTTTTTAAATCTGCCCAACTCTTTTGTCTATCTTGGGCTTCCTTCATCCGTTGTTGGATTATCGAACCTTGTCGGCAGCATCTTGCACAAGATCGGGTCCAAGAACCATCTTTCTACACATCCCAAAACAACGGGATCTACACTTACGTCCATATAAGGCCTCATAAGGCGGCATCTTGATGGTCGAGTGATAGCTATTGTTGTAAGCGAACTCAACCAAAGGTAAGTGCGCTTCCCAACTTCCTTTGAACTCCATCACACATGCCCGAAGCATATCTTCCAAAGTCTGAATTGTTCTTTCGGACTGTCCATCAGTCTGCGGATGATAAGCTGTGCTAAAATGCAACTTGTTCCCATACACCTCTGCAAGCTCACCTAGAACTTAGACACAAACCTTGGGTCTCGATCTGACACAATCCCAGCCGGTTCCGTGTAAGCGAACAATTTCCTTCATGTAAAGTCTCGCAATTTATCCATGGAGAAAGTCATACTTATTGGCAAGAAATGAGCAGACTTAGTTAATGGTCCACCACAACCCATATAGCATCATGACCTGACGGTGTCCTTGGTAAACCACAAACAAAATCCATGGAAATCTGGTCCCACTTCCATTCTGGTATAGGCAAAGGTTTTAACAATCCACCGGCCTTTGATGTTCTACCTTCACCTGTTGGCACGTTGGGCACTTAATCACAAAATCTGCCACATCTTTCATTCCATTCCACCAATAATGTCCTTTAAGGTCTTGGTACATCTTGGTTCCTCCCGGGTGTATCGTATATCCGGAATTGTGTGCTTCGCTCATAATTTCTTTCCTCATCTTCATCATCGGGCACACACAATCGTCCTTTCATCCTTATCACGTCTTCATCTATGGTAAAATCAGTATACTTCCCCTCTGAACTTCCTTCTTTATCCTTTGAATCACTTCATCATAACGTTGGGCCTCTTTAATCCTTTCTACTAAAGTTGGCTCCAACACCAAACTTGCTATTTCCATTTCCAAGTCTTGCCCAACAAATTCAATGTTTAACTTCTCAAATTCTTTTATCAATTCTTTCTGGTCTGTCAAAAGAGTTGCAACTTCACCATGATTCTTACGACTTAGGGCATCGGCAACCTCGTTTACTTTTCCCGGACAATAATTGATTCCCAAATCATAATCCTTAATTAACTCCAGCCATCTTCGTTGCCTCATGTTCAGCTCTTTTTGAGTGAACAAATACTTAAGACTTTTGTGATCGGGGTAGATCTCACACCTTTGTCCATAAAGGTAATGTCTCCATATTTTCAAGGCAAAGACAACTGCGGCTAACTCCAAGTCATGCGTGGGATAATTTTGCTCATGTGGCCTTAGCTGCCTTGATGCATATGCAATCACCTTCCCTTTTTGCATGAGAACGCATCCGAGACCATTTCTCGAAGCATCACTGTGTACCGTGTAGGGTTTCTCGGGGTTTGGCAAAACTAAGATCGGAGCAGAAACAAGTCTTTGTTTCAATTCTTGAAAGCTTTGATCCCGTTTTCCGTCCAAACAAAATTTTCATTCTTTTGAGTCAATTGGGTTAACGGCTTGGCTATCTTGGAAAAGTCTTGGACAAATTTCCTGTAATACCCCGCTAAACCCAAAAAGCTTCTTACTTCAGTCACGGTCTTAGGTGGCTTCCATTCCAGCACAGACTTAATCTTCTCAGGGTCTACAGATATGCCCTCACCTGATACAACATGTCCTAAAAAGGAGATCTTGTCTAGCCAGAAGTCACACTTGGAAAACTTGGCATACAATTTATGTTCCCTTAAGGTTTGTAATGCCATGCGAAGGTACTCTTCGTGTTGCTCCTTCGTCTTCGAGTAAATCAAAATATCATCAATTAACACAATCACACACTTATCCAACAAGGATTTATATACCTGATTCATCAAGTCCACAAAAGCAGCAGGAGCATTCGTTAATCCAAAAGACATCACTAAGAACTCATAATGTCCATAACGAGTCCGGAAAGCAGTTTTTTGTACATCTTCGGGTCCGACTCTTAACTGGTGATACCCTGATCGTAGGTCAATCCATGAAAATACACTTGCTCCTTGTAACTGGTCAAAAAGGTCATCGATCCTTGGAAGTGGATACTTATTCTTGATGGTAACTTTATTCAATTCCCAATAATCCACACATAACCTCATTGACCCATCCTTTTTCTTAACAAATAGCACAGGTGCACCCCATGTTGACACACTTGGTCTTATGAATCCTTGGTCCAAGAGTTCTTGCAATTGCTTTTGTAATTCTTTTAACTCAACAGGGGCCATACGGTAAGGCGCTTTTGATGTCGGCTCGGTGTTCGGCACTAAGTCAATCTCAAAATCAATTTCTCTCTTAGGAGGCAAACTTGGTAACTCTTCCGGAAAGACATCAGAAAATTCCTTGACAACTGTTATATCCTCAATCTTAGGTAATCCTTCCTCTTTTTCCGCTGCATTAAGGCAACTTTCACTTTCAATCTTCACCTCTCCATCCACGATCAATTCAAATGAGCCTAGGTCTGTTCCTTTTGAAGATATGGTCTCACCCGTGAACTCAACATCCAATCCATTTACATCCTTAAAATTCACTTTCTTCTTTCGACAGTCCACAACGGCTTTAGCAATGGCTAGCCAACTCATTCCCAAAATCACCTCATCTCTAGTCATCTCCAACACTATCAAATCACACCTCGTACCATGCCCATGTATCTCCATTGGACAATCCTTTAACATTTCATTTGTTGTCACAATGCTTCCAGTAGGGGTTTTAACACGAAAGCTAGAAGCAACAGTGACTATTGGTAAACCAACTTGTCTAGCCAATCTGGTGGTGATAAACGAGTGTGTGGCTCCCGTGTCAAACAAGGCATAAGCAGTCGTTTTAGCTACCCATACGTCTCCTGCGTCCAACACTTACTAATCACTAACTTCATACCATTCCAGCTTACTTCCCTAACTTTCTTAATTTAACTAAGCTTGTTTTTCCGTTCATTAAACTCAAGTCTTAACAACTTAAAAACAGCAGATAAACAAGAGCAAAAAGTAGGAGATGTACCTGTAACATGGCTGAAGTCTGGACCACTATCCTCTTCGAGAGCAGCCAATCCACAATCTTCATCTCCCATCTCCTCACATACCCATCATCCTTCGAGGTTATATATCCTCATCCCATGCATCGCTGATGTAGAGCGACTACCATTATTTCCACGATCCCATTCCCGGGTCTTGCTACTGCCAATCCTCCTAAAGATCTAGCTGAGGCATCCTTCCTTTGTGGGCACTCATTGGCAAAGTGACCCTTTTGCTTGCAAACGAAACATATAGTGGTAGCCTTCCTTGGGCAATCAGTAATCTTGTGAGATGGTTCGCCATAGAAATAACACTTATCCCTCAACTGTAGGCATCTCTTAGGGTAGTGCTCCCCCTTACATTTCTAGCAACTAACACCTTTAGGGGTAGGCTGTCCCCCACTAGTGTTACTCTTAAAGCCAAAAGACGGTTTGAACTTTCTTTGAGAGAATCCAGATCCTGATCCCCCATAAAACTTCCTTCAAATACCGAAGGTGTCCTTTGTGCACTCTTACCCTTTCTCTTCTTAGCCCCTTCCACTATCCGGGCTCTTTCTACTAATTCTCTGAATGATCTAATATCAAATTCCTCTAGCCTCATCCTCAACTCCTCATCCAGACCATTCAAGAAAACTTGTCTTTTTAGTTCCTCACTATACTTGTAAGAATCCGGAGCATACTGCAGCAACCTACTAAATTCAGTTTCATATTGCTCCACCGTTCGGCCTTTCTGAGCAATGTGCAAGAAATCCACACTAAACTGCACTCGGAGACTACCGGGGAAGTAGTTTTCTAAAAACTCATGGCGGAATCTTTCCCAAGTAATTGGTGGCATAAGTTCCCTTTGCTTGGAGTCCCACCAAACTCGTACGTTGAGCCGGAGCATGTAAGTGCCATAGTCAATTCTCAGGTGGTGTGGCACCTCAAATGCATTGAAGGATCGCTCTATCTAAGCTAACCAATCTTCAGCCTCATCCGGTTTTCCATAAACTCCTTCAAAGTACTTGTTACTCTTAATGAATTCAGGTAGGGAGCTCTTATATGGCCTCATTGGGGGTGGAGGAGGCAAAGGCGTAGTATGAGAATGCGCGCTTTCTTATGCTGGCATCCCCACAGAAGCTTACGGTACCGGTGGTGGCGGAGCTGGAGCTGGTGCCTGTGCCGGTAAAGCCTACCGAAATGCTTCAAGCACTTAAGTCATTTATGCCATCTGTCCAAGCATGGCTTGTAAAGCTACTTGAGTAGCATCGATGGGAGGGTTTGGAGGTGGGGCAGCTTGTTGCCCTTCTTCCATATTGGGTTGATTCGAGGTGCTTTCCTCCTGACGTCTCCTTCTCCTACCACGACTGTTTCAAATTTTATTTTGTCTAGATAAGTAATCTTCTCAATATTTTATTAATGTTTTCAAACGAGAAAGCGGAAATAACGGAAATTGTAGTAAAAATAGAAAATAAAAGAACAAAAAGGAAATCAGGAATTTAAGTAATAAAATCTTGAAATCACAGAACAAAATCATAACTTTATTGAAACCCCGAATGAACGAAGAGCTTACAAGAGCGGAAAAGAAGAATCGAGGCCTTCAAGAACTCTAACCGGAACTTGTTTCCGCTCCAATATTGATGTTACCCAACTCCTAAGAAACCATACATAGTTCAGGACAGTGCATCAAGAGATGGTCTCGAATGTGCACTCATAAAAGGAGAAAAGTGATCTCCTACGCTTCGAGATGGTTAAAGCCGCATGACCAGGACTACCTTGTACCTGAATTGGGTTTACCCACGGTGGCGTTCACTCTAGAGACGTGGAGTGCTACCTCTATGGGCAGGAGCTAGAGATCTATGCTGATCACAAGGGCATCAAGTACTTGTTCACAAGGAGTGGCACGTGGTAGGATAATGGTTCAGAATAACCAAAGATTTCGACCTAGGAAAAGTAATCTCACTCAAGGAAAGTGAATACAGATGTTGATGCTATCAGTTGTAAGACTCACAAGAAAAGTAAAAGTCTTACATACAAATCCACGAAATTAGTGGGAAAAGATGAAGAGATAAGTATCGACTATACAGGAAGAGACGCTCAGTTAGAAGTGGCGGATTGAATGATGAAACCCCCTTAGTAAGAATTAAGGAAGCTCAGCATTCTAATAAGATAATACAGAGCCTAAAAGAGGGAATTCAAGAAGGAAAATAGGCCAAACATGCAATAGATGACTGATGTGATATGAACGATGGGCAGTGGTAGGTGCCAATGATGAAGAGATAAGTTGTGGGACGACTGTTCTTGAATGATTGAAAGGGGACCTTCGGACTCGATTGGAGGAATTGGATATCAGGGATTATCAAGGTTTGCAGGAAAGGGTACGGATGATAAGAAATATTCAAAGGGGAAGGCGAAAAAGAAATCATAAGGAATTGGAGTTTATGTTGCAATGACCTGAGCCGAGAAGTCCGAACGCTTCCCACAGAATGATGAACCAAACAAGGAAAAAGATATGATATTGGATAAGATGCTAGGTTGGCGATGCAAGGGAAAGCGTTACCCTACGCAGTATTTTTGACTTCGATTCAAGTGTTACCCCTGTAGGGACCTCAATCGCAAGGTTGAAAAGCATCTCCAAAAGGTGACAACTGTATGCTTTCTTTATACAAACGGGACATTCGGCTAAACGACGCTTTACACGGGATAACCCGCATGCTGCATCAGTGAATCTAACAAGGAAGATGAGGAAGGATGGCGAGAAGGGAAGCAATCCCCCACACCTGTGTGATGCAAGGGGAGGTTAATAATGAGATACGAAGTCCCTTGCTGTAAAAAGGGAGCGGAGATCGAAGATACGACTCGACACCGGATTCGTGCAATACCCTTAGGATACCACCCATTCTTTCTGCCGCTAGGGCCCAGGAGATAGATTGATGAGGAATACCCTCGGACTAAATGGCTGGACTAAAAATAGGAGAACCAAAGACCAGTGAGAGCTAGAAGAAGCCAAGAATGGAAACAAGAACAAAACTCAACTGATTTAATGAATTCCAAGACATCCCTCATGTAATTTCTCGCACATGGAGAACCCCGAAAGATCAAAAACCTATAAAGAACGTAAAACTTGGAATTGCAATGAACATAAAATCTTCATAAGAAAGTTTTTCAATAAAGGAATGCGATCCCTTGATTTCACATCCATCAAGATAATTAAGATCATAAAGAGTGTAAGACATGGTAACCTTGATTAATCAGAGGAACATGAATCTCAAAATACGATATCGTATATACAGTTACGTAAGAATGGGAAAAGCGAATCCATAACCTTCATTGGTCAGAGTAGTCGTGTCACGTAAGGTCGGTCGTCATGAGTCGTCCAAAGTGGGTCAAGTCAAGATGTCTATGGTTAAGAGTCGAGTCTGTGTCATTTTCAAAAAGAGTCATGTGAGTGAAGGTTGGAATCGCTAAGTCAATTCTTATTAGTTGTATGTGCTATAATTCAAAGAATATCTATCATACAAACTCGAGAATGGCACAAACCAAAGCATAAACCGGTGCTAGGAACGTAACTTGAAATTTTCAATCCCTCCTCAATAAACGATACATCCGTAACAAGTTTTGCAGACAAAACTTTCTCTAAGGTGGGGAGGATGTAAGCCCTGGAAAATTTCAGTAAATAGTTCTAAAGATGAACTTTGAAAATAAAACCCTAAAGTCACTCCGAATTAAAACAGAACTTTGATAAGTCCCAAACTCCGAACGAATCCGGAAAATTCTGAATCGTGAGAAAAATAAGAAATCTCAGAAATAAAATAGCAACTTAAAATACTTCTATTCTGAAACCTCTATGTACGACAAATTTCCTATTTAACTCTAACTTATAAATTCGGTAAAATAGAACCCTAAAGCAAATTGCTGAGAAGTAAATAGTGATTAACCTTCGGGAATAAAACTCAATCTAAAGGAATTCCGGGAACGTTGTGAGATATTAAACACTTATAAAAATCACCTTAAATTAAGTCACACCAACCAGACAAGTCACATAAGTATAAAATAGTTTTTTATTTTGACAATGGGGTAAACCGGAAGGTCAACCAGGGAACCTGAGTCCCAAAAACTCCCAAGAAACTCCATACCTAGACCCGGCAATCTCGTATTCCTAAACCCAGGAGTTGGAACAAGAGGAAAAAGTGTAATCGGTTCGTATTAAGTCTAGGATACTCTGGAAAGATGAGATCAATGAAATTCCGACCTATTCCAATCTGATCAGGTGCCAGTTTCGAAAAGCGCGCTCTGGATTCGAAATGTTAAGAATATGTTATTAATGCCGTTAGACTTATATTTCTAAAGGATCTCTAAGTTATTAGTTTTACAAATTTTCAAATAGCTAGAATTATCTGATTTTACAAATCTATTCATATTTCGTTACTACCGGTAATTAGTGAGTCTTTCAGTACGATCTACCACTAGTCATTACATAATTTAGTTTTATTTCTATTTTATTTTTATTCTTGTAATATATACCCTAGCTTCGTAGTAATCGAATAAACTTCGAAAACCGGAGAACGAAACCCTATATCAGTCTAGTGCAAACTTAGTGAGAGGAGCCTAGGAACCCTAAATCCGGCTTTCCTTCGGTTTCATAATAAAAGAAGTTTTATAAAGTGAATGAAGTTGAATTATTGTTCTAAAGTATACTTTAGACCTTTGAAAGTTTTAAATTCGGAAAATTTTCAATTCGGGCCTTCCCGAGCTCAATTACGGAAAAGCGTGCCTCGGACCACGGATTCAGAAAAATGTTCCGGAATATTCATTAGAACCGTAATTTTATAAGGATTCCAAAAATATCAATTTTATAATTTTCCGAGCTATAAAAATTACAGTTATAGCTTTTCCCGTGTTTTCGTTACAACCGGTAAAGTAGATGTCTTGTCTACTATTCACAAGTACAACCTACACTACACACTACCCATACCCTATTCTTACATCCTTACAACTACTCATTATATTTTCTTTTCCAAGAAAAATTTGTTCCCTAAATAATTATTACAAATATTACATTTTATTACTTAAAATTACAAATTCTATCAAAATTCAAACTCCTCTCTCCCTTCCACTCATGTTGGCCGGCGCCCCTCTCCCTCATTTTCCCCCTCATTCTTGTTTTATTTTACTCCTTTTATTCAATCAAACCCTAATCCACTTATTATATAAGCTTATGTTCTCTCTCTCTTCTCATTTTTCACTCTTTCAAAAATTGTAAAAGGTTGAAAACCTCTCTTCCTCCTCCCTTCTATGCCGTGACACACACACACACTAGCACACTCCCACAAGTTTGTTTCATCTTCTTTTCTTCTTCAAATCATCCATTAGATGATGATTTCAAGCTTTGTTAGTCCTAAATCTTGTAATGGCAAGACCATTCTTGTGTGTTTTCCACCTTAAACCCCATGAGCAAATGCTAGGGATGAGAAAACTAGTACAAGAATCTCAAGCCATCACAAGAAGTGGATCTAAAGTTTAGATGAGTTTTTTTGAAGATAGTGTTTGCATGCATGTAAAGTAGGGATCATGCATAGATATTCATGTTCATGCCATGAAATCCATGAATCATGCATGATATTTAGTAGATCTAGTGTTTAGACATTCACATCTTCATCTACATTCATGTTCATGTGTTTATTTCGATTTTCATGCATTGATGATCATGAAAATGTAGCCTTGCCTATGTATAGATATGTTAAATGATAGATCTACATGTATAGAAGACTAGAAACTTGAAAAAGAAATTATTTTGTTAGAAAAGCTTAGTTGAAAATTCGGATGACTTTGAAACCCTATTTTAAAAGCCACCAAAACCACTTCAAAACTCTTATTTTTCATGAAACATGAAGGGTATGTGTAATAGGTGTCTTGAAGGAATGATTTTCACAAGTCTAAATGAGTGTAGGCATGAGTAATATGTAGAACAAGTAGTGGAGTTAAAATGAAAAATATTGAGATAGTGAGTTATAGTTAAATTCGTATTTTTGGATAGTGCCTACATAAACACCTAGTATCTAAGTTTAGATGGCATGTTTTATGAGTTAAATGAAGTCTTTAGATGATAGATATATTGGAACTTCAATTTTTGATGCATTAAACAAGTTTTCTCATAAAGAAAGTGCAAGAAATGGAATTTACAAAATTCGGATTTCTACAAGTAGCTTGTTCAAAAACATACTTACTCCATGACAAATGTGGATTTTTATGCATAAATGAAGGTCATGATTAATATGGATGTTGGGAACTCATTTTTATTTAGATAACAAGTAAATTTCAAGAACAAAATCATAAAAACCCTAGGAAATGTAAATTTGGAAAGAACGGCTTCTTATAAGTAATCATCATAGAATTTCTTGATAATTAGGAGTTCATGTGAGTTCACCATCAAAGATCATCAAAACCATGCATATATTGAGCTCATTACATGACATTCATGTTAGGAATTCCTTCCTATACCATCTATACATGAATCATCAACTAGGAACATTTTTATCAAAAGCGAAACAATTTTTCGAAATCGGGAAAGTGACAGAACAGATCTGATCCTACTGTTCCATGACCTTAATGTTTTCAAAACTTGAAAATAATACTAGAAATAGATAGATCTTTCGAAGTAGATAGAGATCGATATAAGATTTGCGAAATTCCGAGTTAAAATGACCGAGTTATGGCCGTTTTAAGTTGGAACTTCCGCAAATAGCGAGAATTCCGATTTTGTGTAGTATAGATACATAGTTTGAAGTAGTTTAGTGATGAGATTCTTATTAGGCTATTCTTATTTGGTAGGTGAACCCAACACGACGATACCGTATCACCCGACCACCATTGCTAAGAGACCGCGTACCATGGCCGAGTGAGTTCCTCTTCCGATTTCAATTATTGCTTGTGATTGTAATGATAGTCGCACTAGTTGCTAGGTGAAGATAAAAAGGATGATTATGTATGATGGGGTTATATGGGAATTATATATTTGTCTGTTGTTGATGTGTGAAATGAACCTTAAGAAATATCGAAACCGGTGTTAAGCTATTGATTGATTATCTAGTATTTTATATTGAATGTCTGCGAATAATTGTTGGCCACCTAAAAGAATTGAATTAATGTATATTTGACTCAATTGTAATTGGATTCATTCATATCACGATGGGGATGGAGCATTAGCATTGGTTGGTTTTTCGTGATCCATAAAACGAATACTTGTTGGTTAATCGTGATCCATAAAACGAATACTTGTTGGTTAATCGTGATCCATAAAACGAATTATTGTTCAGTTGACCGTGAGCTTAAACGGCATCGTACCGTAGGATTCGTTAATCTGCTAACCGGGATGGAGGGCGCAAGTCCATCCACATATGATTTCAGGCTGGTCATATGTTTGTTGAACTCACCTGTTGATGCATTTCACTTGGTTGATTAATTACTTGCTTGAATGTTTGTATTAATTGTGATTCGGAAGTTTTCACTCACTAAGCTAGTGTAGCTTATACCCCAACAGTTTCCTGTTGCAGTACGAATACCTTTGGCTATCTCCAACCCGTGGGCACCAGGTACAGCTCTTAGATTCTAAGGAGCTTTTGATGAGGTTGGGGTCTAAAGATTTGAATCGACTCAAATCCTGTTTCCCGAGCCGATATTTAAAGGATAATACGAGGAAATGGTGGGCTTGTGATTTGGTAGCTTTGTTATCGGGGGTATGCCCCCTAGTTCATGTAATAGAGTAATTCACTATAAGACGATCATGATTTATGTTCTTGCTGCCATGTATATCTCCTTAAGCTACTACGAAGCAGAGTATGGTCTATAATTGTTGAGAGCGAGCCTTACACCCGATGTTAAAACTCATGGAAAGACTAAGGTTGTCTTACTTGAGTTTAAATGTTGAGTGTGGCGACTGTCACGTGTAGGGCACACTTTGGGGCGTACACGAATAGTTTAGAAAAGGCATACATTAGCATTAAGAATAGAAATCACAACGAGATAATTAAATTAAATCTTTACAAAAGTCAAAGGGGCATACCCCTGCCAAAAAAAAAATAATGAAGTCCGTCCATTCTAAATTCACATTTACAAATACTAAGGGTTTATATCAGAAGATTTTCCTAGAAGTCCATGCATCTAGCTAGGTCTGACTTCTTCAAAAGGTCCTTCATCCAAAAGATAACCCTGTGAAATGTGTTCTCTTGGAACAACCAAAAATAGGAACACCACAACAAACTATCGGGGTGTAAGCTACAGGCTTAGTGAGATTCAATTCTAAATATTTAATACTCAACAACAGTATATATAACAACAAGTTATTAGCAGCCATATGAAATGCATAAGCACATGAGCATACAATACATAAGACCCTCCGAAATCTTATGTTGAATGGATTTACGCCCTCCATTCGGGGTTAGGTGTTTCAGGCCCGTACGACCATCATTTAAATACTTCTCACTTCTTATTATGGTTCATACAGGTGCCCATCCACCACTTTTAAATTTTTACTGTGGTTGATGCAGGTGCCCACCCACGCACATTTTAATTAAGGCCCATTCGCCAATAACCGACTTTACCGGCCCTTCGTTGCCCTAATTACTATGCCTTCTTCCCACAAAGGTATAATAACTCATGCCATGTGACTCATCACGTGATATGCATGTATAGTTTATTTATATAATCGTGGCATATTAATTAGGCAGATTAAGGGCGATCATAAAGAATTTTAACAATCCAAGTCTAATACTAGCCCAAACAATGATTCATCAACAAGTTTTGTCTCGATATACTTATAATTCATTCAACCAAGATTATGTCACAATCATCGTAATTTTATCTTTTCCTAATTCTAATGCCACTACGATTACAAGCACATACATGAGCACAACAATTTAAGAAATGAACTCACTCAGCCATGGAGAGAAATCCACTAGTCGTAGTAGTCCTCGGGAGTGGAAATCCGTCCTCTAATTCACCTAAGTACAAGGAATACCCGAAATGAGTATTTCTTATAAGGTTCTAATAACTTAACAATTCTAACTACTAAGTTCGTCAATTTCCGCATAAGATAAAGTCCTAACTTTAAATGACCATATCTAACTCATTTTAACTCGGAATTGAGCATATAATATATTTTCTATCTACTTCGAAAGATCTATCTATTCCTAATATTATTTTCAAGTTTCAAAATATTTAAGTCACCAAACAGAGGGAACAGTTCTGGTCGTCGGAAGACTCCAATTCCGAAAAATACTTTTTGTGGATGTTTGTGATGTTTCTAGCATATAGTTCAACTACACATGCACTATCGATGATTTCCTATCATGAATGATATGATATGAACTTGATGCATGCATGCTTTTGAAATTATTTACTAAAAGGAAACTTAAGAAACTTCTTATTTGTGAAGATCCATGACTACACACTTTCATGAAAACTAGTTTCCTAACTTTGACTATCTCATTTGTTTTGAAGTTATTTCCTTAAAAAATCAATTTATCCTTATCTAAATGGAGTCTTTATTATACCTATTACCCAAGCCTTCATTTCTACATAAAAACTTGCATTCTACACTTTGCAAATATGTTTTCAAATAGGATTTCCAAAAATCCGAATTTCTTGAAATTAAATTTTTGAGTGATTCTTTGGGAAAACTTGTTTAATGCATTAAAACTTAAGACTTTAAGATACCCATTACCTAAGGAATCCATTTAACACATAAAACTTCTATTTTGAACTTGGATGAGAGGTGTTCTTATGATCTATATTCAAAATTACGAATTTCATATGTTGAGTACTAACTCAAAATTTTCCATCTAGATTCCACTTCTTGTTTGATACATTAATCTCATCAAAACTCATTTCAACTTATAAAAATTACTACCTAATGACACATATTACCTATATCTTTCATTTTCCACATAAAACGTGAGTTTTAAAGTTGATAAAAGGGTTTTCAAAATAGGCCTTTGAAACCATACGAATTTGACTTTGAGTATTTCAAACAAAAACATTTTCCTTTCAAGTTCATTACTTTATTTACTTAAGGATCTACCAACTACCACATCTATATACCTAAAACAAAGACTTTATGAGTATGAATGCATGAAAACATAAATCATCCACAAGATCACAAATGTCAAGCATGGTATAAGCATCTAAAAGCTAGATCTACTACTTATGATGCATGATATGAAGTTTAAAAGCATGGACATGAAATTTTACGCTAGATCTCTACTCTACTCCACTCCTACATGCATGAACATGAAATATCCTCAACAAAAACTTGATCAAACACAAGATCTACTCTTGTGATGGCTTGATATTCATGTAGTAGCATTTTCTTTGTCGCTAGCAAGAGCTCATGGGGACTTTGAGTGAAAATACTCATGAATAATCTTGCCATTACAAGATTAAGTAGTGTTAAGGCTTAGGAATCATCACCTAAGGCTTGAAATAGATGAGGAATGGAGAAGAAAATTGAAGCTTGTGTGTGTGTGTCTGGTGTAAGGGAGGTCACGGCATTGAGAGAAAAGAAGAGAGGGTTTGAGAGCTTTTTGGAACAATGGAACAAATGAATGAGAGAGAAAAAAAGAGATTATTTATATTAAGTGGAATTAGGGTTTGTGTGTGTTAAAAAAAAATAAAACAAAACATTTTGGAGCCAAAATGGAAGGGTGCGCCGGCCAATGTAGGGAGTGAGAGAGATATATTTGATTTCATTTGAAATTTGAATTTGTGTATAAATTGTATTAATTGTAATAATTTGTTAAGAGACAAAATTTTTGGAAAAGAAAATGTAATTGAGTGGTTGTAAGGATGTAAGACTAGGGTATGGATGTGTGTGTAATAGGTTGTACTTGTGAATAGTAATAAATAGTAGATAAGACATCTACTTTACCGGTAGTAACGAAAATACGGGAAAAAGGCTACAACTGTAATTTTTATAAACCAAAAAATTACAAAATATATATTTTTGAAATCCTTATAAAATTCCGGTTCTAACGAGTATTCCGGAATATTTTTCTGAGTTTTTTTTGAGGCTCGCTTTTCCGTAATGAAGCTCGGGAAAGCCGAGAAAATTTTTCGAAATCAAAATTTTGTTTGGTTTGAAATATACTATAAAACAATAATCCAATTAATTTATCTTATAGAGGTTCTTTTATATAGAAATCGAAGAAAAACCAGAATTAGGGTTCCTAGGTTGCTTGTACTAATCCTATTTAGGGTTTTGATTTCCGATTTACGAAGTTTACTCGGTTGCTAAGAAAACCGGGGTTTACAGTCCCCACTTACCATTCCCGAGACAACCTGTTTATTTAAACATCTATTGGGGTATAAGCTACACAGCTTAGTGAGTAAGAACTTCCAAGATTACATCTATAACACATCATACAATCAAGTGTTTAGTCAGACAAGTGATATGCATCAAACATATGGATTCAACAAACATATGACCAGTTGAAAATCATATGTGGATGGACTTGCGCCCTCCATCTAAAGTTAGTAGATTAACGAATCCTGCGATATGAATAAAGCCGTTTCATCTCACGGTCAACTTTGAACTATAAATTCGTTTGAGGAAAACGATTAACTAACTTTACATCGTTTAAGATCATGGAAAATTGAACAAATGCTAATGCTTCATCCCCATCGTGATATGAATGAGTTCAATTTCATCTTCAATTCCGAATAATCAATTATACCGATTCTTTTAAGTGATCAATCAATAATCGCAGACAGTCAATTCTAATTCGTCTATACAAGCAATAGTTAATCACCTGGCTTTGATATTCTTATATTCCATTTCTCACATCAATAATAAGCATACATAGTCCCCATTCGTCCCCATCATGCATATCCATTTTATCTTTACCAAATATCTAGTGAAATTATTATTACAATCACATACAATAAATGAAATCGGAAGTAATACTCACTCGGCCATTGGATCACCGATCTCTTAATACAAGTAATTTGGTGGTAAGGAATTGTCGATATCACGGTCACCTAAAAAGGAAGAAATACCCTAATAAGTATTTCATCACTTAACTAGTCTAAACTATCTCATATAAACTATCAAATTCGTAATTCTCATCCTAAGCAGGGGAATTTCGACTTAAAACGGCCATAACTTGGTCGTTTTAACTCGAAATTTAGCAAATTATATATCGATTTCTATCTACTTTGAAAGATCTATCTATTTCTAATATTTTTCAAGTTTTGAAAATATTTGGATCACGAAATATTCTGGTCAGTTCTGATCAGTAGCAAATTCCAATTCCGAAAAATAGTTTTGTAAATGTTTGAAAATGTTTCTACTATATAGATTAACTATACATGCAATATTGATGATTTCCTATCATGAATGACATGTTATGAGCTTGATGTATGCATGCTTTTGACAATATTTACAAAAAGGAATTTTAGAAACTTTTTATTTGTAAGAATCCATGGCTATTTACTTTTAAGAAAACTAGTTTCCTAACTTTGATCATTTCCATTTGTTTTGGATTTATTTCTTAAGAAAATATAATTGTCCTCGTTAAAATTGAGTATTCATTATATCTATTATGTATGACCTTCATTTCTACATAAAAATTTTCATTTTAACTTTGTAAACATGTTTTCAAGTAGGGTTGATTCCAAAATCCGAATTTTATAAAAATTATTTTTGTGGTGATTCCTTTAAGTAAAAATCATTTGATACTTAGAAAATTAAGGCTCAACCATGCTTAGCTACTAAGGACTTCATTTCTTTGATAAAACTTCTAATTTGAGTTTGAAAAATATGGGTTTTCATGCCATTACTCCATTATTACAAATTCTTAAAATGACAAACAACTCAATTTTTTCTACTTTATTTCTACAAATGTATCATGTATATATGTAATACCTACAAGCTATTGTTATGAAGATTATGGGATGATCTACCTATATGTATACATATAGTACCAAGAAATCTTTTTGAAAACTTTTACTTTGCAAAACTTTGAATTTTACTAGACTTAAGAAAAATAGTTTTGCTTCTTGTAAAACCATACTTGCTTTTATCAAAACTCAACCTTGATGACCTATATAACCATCACCTTCATTATTTCAATAAAAACCTTAATTTTAGGGTTAGAAAATAGGTGTTTACATAGGTGGTTTGCCTAAGTACGAATTTTACAAAATTTTAAAGAATGAAAATATTGTTTAACCTATTCTTGGAAACCATTTGTTGTTCTAAGATTATATTTTGATAAACCTCTTTTATCCTTGTCCAAACTTGGTCTTTGTTACATATATTTCCTAGGACTTCCATTTTCCTATAAAAATTATCATTTTGGCATTTGGAAATAGATGTTTAATTGGTGGCTATATTCAAATCCGAATTTTGAAAATTTCATTTGAGTTTGTTTTCTTTGTAAAACTCATTTAGTCTTTCAAAAACCATTTCCTAATCAAACCTATCCCTTAAGGCTTCCATTTCTTTAATAAAAATCTTATTTTGAAGTTGAAAAATGGGTTTTCAAAATTGGTCTTGGTTGAGATCCGAATTTACAAAATTTATTTTTGGACATATCTTTTGATAAAATCTATCTAAACTTATGAAAATTCATCCCTTACATATCCTATCTTAAGAGCCTTCCATATCATGAATAAAAACTTCATTTTTGAATTGGAAAACATGTTTTTAAACTATGCCTTGGCCAAAATCCGAAAATAGAATTTTGTTTTGAAAATTAATCTTTGAAAATCATCTTTGAACCATATAAATGAAGTCTTGATGATATATATATATATATATATAAGCCTTCATTATCTCAAGTAAAAATTTCATTTTGACACTTGAAAAGTGGTTTTTAAATAGGGGTCTTGCCTAAATACGAATTTCACCATTTTTGTTTGAGTTAAAAGCCAAGATCTATGCTTAATATGAACATAAATATAAAAGAAATCCATGGTAGTAAACTATAAACTCATAGATCTAAGCTTTACTCATCAAAATCATTCATTCATGTTATCTATTCTCTAAGCCCTTCATTTTAAATGAAAAATACACATTTTGAAGTTAAAAAATAACTTTTCTAAATATGGTTCCTTTTATCCGAATTTTCAAAAATGATTTTTGTTGAAAATAAAATAGATCTTGATCTTTCTAAAACTTTCCTACTATCATCATGCTACTACAAGTTATCTAAGAGCATAAAGCCAAAGTCTAATGCATGTATGAACTTAAAACAACTAGATCTAGTTTACTATACTAGTTATAAATGCATGAACACTAAGATAGTTATGTGAATGGTGAATATATGCATAAATCATTAGCAATAACAAAAATAATAACTCAAATAACAAAATCTAAAGTATAAACAAAAATCAAAGCTACAAAAAGTTAGATCTACAAAATATAACTACTTTTAGCAAGAAAATAATAATGATACAAGATAATAATCATGGAGAAGAGGAGTGTTCCATTTTTGACATCATCATCCTTAGCTTTTAAGCTTATGGAAGGTTATTTGATGCATGAAACTCTCACTATACTTTACCTATATTACCTATGGAAGCTTTGGACAAGAGTTTTACTAAAGAATCTTGAAGAAATATGTGTGGGAGCTCATAGAAGAAATAGGGGCAGCTTGTGTTCTTATAAGAACAAGAACAAAAGAAGAAAGAAAGAGAGGAAAAGAGAGAATAAATGAGATAGGGTTTCAAAGGAATGAAAAGAAGTAAATGAAAGGCATTAAATGGAGAGAGAGGAGTGTATTAAATGAAAAAAAAAAATAAAACAAGGGCAGCGAATGGGGAGGGAAGCTGCACGTGAAAGTGGAGAAGAGAGAGGGAGGGAATTTGGTTGGTTTTTAACTTGAAATTGAGATGTGCAATTAATGTGTATGTGTTGCTTCTTTAAGAAGGATTGTAATATATTTATTTTAGTCAAATTGGGAGTAAATTAAAGGACAAGGGCAGCAAAAGAAGTCAAATTTTCTGCCATGAAGTGTGGAATAAAGTGTAGAAAGATTGAAGTGAAAAAGAAGTGATGTGTGAAAGGTGTACTTAAAAGTATAGATTATAAGAGTACTTTCTTAATAAAATAAAATAAAAATAGGAAATTCATTCCAAATATTTGTAGCAGATTTTTCATAATAAAAATAACTTAATTAATTAATTTATTTTAGTGAATTATCAAATAAGTTACCGGTATGATCAAAATACGCAAATATGAGCTATACATGATTTCTTATAATCCAAAAATTTCAAAAAATTATTTATGAAAATAAAAATATTTTCAAATATTTTCCAATTATTAAATTAATTTATTTTATTTTTAGTATCGGGTCATAAATAGAAACTGATCCCGTAAAAACCCGAAACTAACTAAATTTTAGAAAAACAAAATTTCCATAATATATAAAATATTTATCTAAAAATATAAGGGTTTATAAGAATAATAAAATTGTATAATGAATAGTAGTGAACAGTGCAAAAGACTAATTAATTACTGGTAAAAAAAAACGAATATAATTGTAAAATAAGATATTTCTAGTTATCGAAAAATTATAAAACTTAAAATTTTGAAATCCTTATGAAAATACGAGTCTAACAATACTAATGGTATATTTTGATATCTCGAGCCTCGGGACATGTTTTGCGAAGTCTGTATCCGAACAGGTTCGAAATAGGTCAAAAATTTACCAATATGATATTTTTAAGTGAACTTATATTACTACGAGCTATTCTAAACACTTAAACTACACCTCGGCTTCTAGGGTTAAGAGCGCTAGATTGCTGGACTTAAACTACCGTATTCCACTTAAGGTTTTCAGGTGATCCTCTAGTTTAGATCTTTGCCACTTTGAAAACTGATATTTTATGTTTATACAGCATATTTAATTTGAGAAATTTATTTTAAATTTTATTTTTGTAAGTATTTAATATCTCTTAACGTTTTCAGAATTTTTGAGTTGAGTTTTATTTCCGAAAGTTTCGTCGTTATTTACTTTTTAATAATTTGTTTTTGGATTCTATATTACCCGATTTTATAAGTCAGAGTTAAGTACGAAATTTGTCATATGTAGTGGTTTTAGATTTGAAGTATGTTAAGTTCTTATTTTATTTCTAAGGATTTTTTTTTCCTCAAGATTAAGAAATTTTTGGATTCGTTTGTGATTTAGGACTAGTCGATGCTTGGTTTTAATTTGGAGTGATTTTTTTAGGCTTTATTTTCGAAGTTCATCTTGAAATTATTTACTGAAATTTTTCGGGGCTTACATTCCATCCTTTCCGGGGAAGAATGATCCTGAAGCCTATCTTCAGTGGGTAAAAAGGTTGAGTTGGTGTTCGAATGCTACAATTATTCTGAAGCTAAGAAAGTAAAATTGGAAGCCATTGAATTCTCATATTATGCTATAGTTTGGTGGGATCAATTGGTGCTGAATAGGAGGAGGAGTAAGAAGCCACCAATAGAAACTTGGGAAGCGATGAAGAGAGTGATGAGTAAGAATTTTATACCTTCATATTTCTATAGGGAATTGTACAACAAATTGCAAAACCTTAAGCAAGGTAATAGAAGTGTGAGAAGGTACCATAAGGAGATGGAGGTGACACTGATTAGTGCGAATGTGGAGGAGGATTGTGAGGCTACAATGGCGAGATTTCTGGCTGGATTGAATGGGGACATCCAGAATGTGGTGGAGTTGTAGCACTGTCTTGAGTTGGAAGATATGGTACATATGGCCATTAAAATTGAGAACCAACTCAAGAGGAAGGGTAGTGGTACTACACGATTTACATCTAATTCAGGCTCATCTAATTACAAATCAAGTTACTAGAAGAAGGAGGAGAAGCAACCCATCACTAAGTTCAAGTTTGAGCAGAAGCAAGAAGTGACCAACCTAGCATATCAAGGTAAATTCGATTCTTCTAATTCTAGAAATTGCGATGTTAAATGCTTTAAATGTCAAGACAGGGGTCACATTGCTAGTCAATATCCAAACAGGCGCGTTATGATCCTATACAATGATGGTAAATATGAGACTCAAGAGGATAGTGAGGATGAGGAGATGCCACCATTGGAGGATATTAGTGATGAGGACCCGTTATGGGTAAATTAGTGGCTATTGTGAAATGTGCTTTGAGTGCACAGGTGAAAGAAGAAGCTGAATTGTAATGGGAAAATATTTTCTATACTAGATGCTATGTCAATGACAAGGTATGTCACGCCCCAAAGGGTATCCTAAACATGGCAGTCCGCCACATACGGTATTAAAACTTAAGAATGACTTCCCAAAGTCATGCGAAAGTTTTCAACACCATATGTAAGGTGTCTATCTGAAATAGCCATGAATTCCTTAAATTGCATGTTGATATGTTATTGGAATGATATACATATATATGAGTGCTTAGTTAATGTAATTAATGAATATGTAGCTTTATATGTGTATAGTTTTATAAAATTAATATTATTGTTTGATATCTCTAAATGTGTGCATAGTGAATTAATGTGTGTGTCTTTTTCAAAATTAATATACATGTATTATGTTTAGAATTTAGTAAATTCACCTTTGAATTGCTTAGACATATGACAGAAATTTTAGCTAACTTTAGATCCACTTTTTGAGCTTAAATTCAACCCAAATGCATTTGAAATTTGCCTAAGTTAAACCTAGGACAAATATACCCTAATGGTGAGATTTGGATGACATTTGACTTTAATTTGGACAAGTTAAACCCTTCCTTTTGGCAGCCTCAAATTTCCATACGAATTTTACTTCTTTCTTTCCTTCTTTCTTTCTTCCTTTTTCTTAACCCAAAATCTTGAACCCTAAGCCAAGGTTTATTATAAGCTTAAGGATTTGAATATCATTCCAAGCAAAGATTCCACCATGTAAGTTTAATACAAACTCTATCTTTTATTTTTATGTTCTATGTTGAATTATTTGTGAAGTTAGAATATATATTTATGAGGTGATGATTGGTATGAATTGAATTGGTGCATGATGATAGTTTGGATGGGACCTAAATGGCTAATAGAGTGGTAATTTGCATCTTATAGGAGTATGGATATGTGGGGATGAGTGTTATAGGAAATTGAAGGAATGAGTAGTAGATATGTGAAATTGAAGTGTGATTAGTGTTTTGATGATTAGAAGTAGAATTCATGTTTTGTAGGATGGCATTTGGATCATTTAACAAGCTTTAGAAAGTTTGGACTAGTTTGGAAAATTTTTGAAAAATGGACAAGTGTAGTAAAACAGGGGAAATCCAAAACAATTTTCGTATAGGCCTGTTTTTGAACGTATGCCGGCACCTGGGAATTCAACGCCGCCGGCTTAGAGGCAGCGTTGGATTCAAATTCCTTAACACCGCTTTGTTACACCGCCGGCTTTTACGCTAAAGAATTGCCAACGTTTGTTCCTCAGAATGTACGTCGGCAATTTGAGTATCTAAGCCGCCGGCCTACAGGCGGTGTTGAAAGCCCACAGAATCAGATTTCTTAAGGCCGACCAAAAGCCGCCGGCTTTCGCTAGAAAAGTCAGCCGGCGTTCTTTCATCCATATTGTACGCTGGCCGCTGGGAGTCAAGGCCGTCGGCGTACATGTCAAAGCTGCCCGCGTATCTAAGTAAGCGGACGGCTTAGACCTCTCTGGACGTTTTTGAAAATTTTGGTTTTGGATTCTACGCCGGCTCAAGGCCGCCGGCATAGGATGCAAAGGCTGACGGTGTACCCTTGAACACTGCCAGAGCTGGCAGTGTTGATTTTCAGAGCATCGTGCACCGGCTCAAAGCCGTCGGCTTTGGCTGCCGGTGTATCCCTTGTGCTTTTGAATTTTATAAACTTTTTTTAAAATTTTCCGAAGTTTGACATATGATCAATTAAGTATTTGCTAAGCGATCTAGGGTATATTAGGATGTTTAAATGCTTTATGATGATCTTTATTAATTTATTTGGATTTCTTTGATATATTTATCTTTTATACGAGTTAACTAGTGCTTAAGCTAAGTGTGAATTTAATATTTATTTAAACAGTGATAGATCCTCGCCCAGTCAACCCCGTTAATTCCCGATCTATATCAGGTACGTAGTAACTTGTTTGTCTCTTTGCTAGGATAGGCATCAAGATCAAACTACTCTAAAATAAGACAATACTATTGATATGTGAGTGTTGATTGTTGTTGTTTGCCGTTGAATCTGGTTCGGAGAGCGGCACCCTGCTCAGATTGGGGGCAGGGTACTTTCTCATTAATGGATAGAATTGTTTAGGAGATATGAGTATCCGAGCTGCTCATATCAACCCCCTAAGCGTCGTGATGCGTTACTCAGGATCCCCTAGTATTACGGGCTACGCCGGAAGGTGGGGCTACTAGTCTGTATGAATAGTAGGGACCACTCAGGGAGGCGGACGTAATATTAGATCCTTATTGTACGGAGTTTGAATACTCCCGTGTTGTCTTACTAACTAAATACTTATTAATAAACAAATGACTGTTGCATAGTGCATTTAGCCTAAGAATGTGTGATCCACTTCGCATTTTGTATTCGTTACTTGTGTACTGGGCCTTTGGCTCATATTTTATCTATTTCAGGTGATGATTTCGATGAGTTCTATACGAGTATGGGGTACGGAACCGACTTCGAAGATTTTCTTGATGGGTTGGAGGATTAGAGATGACCACGGACCCAATGGACCTTATGAATGTAATAGATTAGATGAGATTCATTTTGGTTGATAGTGTAATTATAGTATTAGTTAGGTCGTGTTTCGAGAATTTTGGGTTAAGGCTTGTAAGAAGCCTTTGGATGTAATATGTATATATATGTATGTGTGTAGTGTTGCTTTACTTAAGTTTTAAAAAAAAAATATTTATGTCTCCCATTGTATAATATATTCATAAAATTAGATAATCAATTACTCAAACAACTCCTTTAGGCAACCTTACATATAATCTTAGGGGTTATATGTGGTTAGGGAATCGTTATCTCCTATTTCAATATAGGGGTGATATCGGGTCCTTACACTATCACAATAATAGGAGACACCGGTGTGATGTATAGTTCGAGATAGTAAATACAACATACAAGAATCTAAATAATCATCCAATTTATTATTGAGAGAATATAATCTTACATCATCTTAGGGGTTTTTCCCCTATAATTCTCCAAAACAATTATGATATCAACTTAATCTTTCTCACAACAAAATAATATTAACACCAAAAGATATTAAAGGATATTTAACCTAAGGTCTTCAAAAGATTTCCAGAAGCTTTTCTAAAACATCATCCCACTCGAGTATATGAAGTCCTCGGGCATCAAAGATATAGTCCTGTTACAACAAAGGTCTATCGGAGTATAAGCATAACTAGCTTAGTGAGATTATTCCTGAATTAACATACTCATATCAATAATTTTCAAACAAGTTATTAAACAAGCATATGAATGCATCAAGCAAGTGATCAAGCAATACATATGATCTACCGAAAATCATATGTTTGAATGGATTTACCCCTCCATTCAGGGTTAGGTGGTCCAAGCTCTTTAAAACCTATCATTAAAATCCAACTCATGTTGTTACGCTCCAAAGGGTACCTTAAACGTGACAGTCCGCCACACTCAATATTAAAGCTTAAGTATGACAATCTTATCCATTCCCAAAAGCTTTTATATTAAGTGTAAGGCGTGCTTTCACATCTTTAGAGGACCATATATGGAATTATGAAGTTTAAGAAGATATAAATAACACATTAAGAAAAGAGGATTCATAATAATCATTCATTCATATCAATGACTTTACAAACTTAGGGACATTTCCCTTTGATCACTAATCTATTACATGAGTATTTGTACATCAATACTAATACTACACTTTATCTAAATTTCTATTACCCAAAAAGAAATTACATGCCCGCAGAGTCCACGTGGCTTTAACCATAAGTAGGGAAACTGCAAAAGATATCTATGGGGGTATAAGCTGACAAGCTTAGTGAGAACTATTTCCATAAATAACTTCTTGTATCAAGATTTCAAACAAGTGGATTAAACAATCAAATGTAATGCAACATACACGTGAGCAAACAATCATATAGTTTTCCGGGAACTATATGTTGAATGGATTTGCACCCTCTATTCGGGGTTTGGTGATACTTAATCTCAAAACAAGTAGTTTTAGTTAAAAAGTTTTAAGCTTGCGAGCACTCATCGCCAAGCATTCCGAATCTACTTGATTTGACCTTGCTTTCGGATCTTCCGCCCAGTATTTCCCTTAAGCCGCCAAGCAATCGCTTTCGGATCTCCCGCCAAGTGTTGCTTTCGACATGAGCTTACTATCCTTCTCACCCAAGGATAATAACCCAAAATGCAATGTGACTCACTTCATGGTATGCATGAATTCATTTATTTATAAAGTCATAGCATAATTATTTTTGAATTTAAGGCGATCAAGGGATTTCATACAAATCAAATGTTATACTAAAACAAACATTTAAAACAATTCCGGCTCCGATATTCTTAAAATTCTTTCAAAGAATTATTTTACATACATATCGATTTATCTTTTCTAATTCTAATGCAACTAATTTACAAGCACAACAAGTATAGCATTAATGGAAATAAACTCACGATGCCATGTCGACTATTCCTCTAGGTGGATGAGTCGTTCACATACTCCACTTAACCGTAATAATCTTCGGGGTAAAGGAATCCTTCCTCGGGGTCACCTAGATAAAGAAAATACCCAAAATGAGTATTTCTTGATGATTTTCTTGTAACAATGTCGAAAGAACGTTAAAGTTCGTATAAAGGAATGTTCCAACTTAAAAGGGCCATAACTTGGTCATTTTAACTCGCAATCGCGCATATAATATACCGATTTCTACCTACTCGAAAAGATCTACCCATTTCCAAAATTATTTTCATCAAACAAAGCCATATAAGCCCCGAAACAGCGGCGACAAAATTTACCACGGATTTTCCAAAGTAAAAACAACTTGGGTTCATTCATTCAAAACTTGCTTGATAAATACTTAGTTATCTATATAGTTGAAAAATTCTCTTTTATAACTATATAACTCATATTTAAGCATGCTCAAGTGTTTTTGTTGTCCAATTATATTTCTTGAGTAAAACAATGTTGGTTTTGAAGTTGTTAGAAAAGTATAGTTCACAAAAATCGATTTTGTAATTTCTTGAAATGAATATCTTGTTTTCCTTTTGTTTTCCCAAAATACTTCATGTTGGTTTTATTATGTTTCCCAAGTAACTTTTTGAAGATACCATTTTCTATTTTCTATATTAGTACCACGTTTCCTATTTATTTTTCCTATAAAATTTTCCTTTCCTATTTGTTTGTAAAGATTTTTATTTGAAATTTCCTTAGCTTTTCATCTTGTCTATCTTTTCATAAAAATCCTTATTGTATCAACAAGTATTTTCTTTTTGAAAAACAAAGTGGAATAATAAAGGTTTTAGGTAGCTTTTTCGAAGTAAAGGTAGTTTCTACAATTATAGTAAGTTCTTTTTGTAACTTTGAAAAGAGATAACTTTATTTTTTTTTTCCTAGCCATAGATTTTCCTCTTTACATAAACTTATTTCTAAGTGACAAAATCTTCCTTTGTTTAATTATTCTTAGAAATTGAAATTTTTGGACAACAATCTAAATGAACATGATTTATGAGAAAGATAGTAAACAAAAATAACATAAAACATAAATAATAAAGTCAAGTATTGGAGTCTTAGCTTTTTCAAGGCTCCCGGGACTAAGAAGTAGACTAGTCCCAAAATAAAATAAAATGAAAGAAAGAAAGCTTGTTTTGACTTGATGAGGACAAGTCTAAGACTAGAGACTAGTCTTAATTTAACAAGGAATAAATAAATAAATTGCAATGGAATAAATAAATTGTTTGCATGAAATAAATAAATTGCAAGTGAGCTTATATGCTCTAAAGAATATGTATATATATATAGATAATAATACTTAGATATATTAACAATAATAAAAAAATAATAATCACATAATCATAAGTGGATTTGCATGAACAAGAACAATACATGAACATAATGTAGCTTCCATAACCTGTAGTCTTTGGAAACTCATACTATGGTCATGTAAAGTTACATGACATGAAGAAGAAGAAAGTAATATGAAGTGGTTACCTAAAGAAGACTTTGGTATGGTTATGTGGTTATGGATTTTGGTTTGTTGGTAGAAGTTGATGTGGGATTATTTTGAGAGAGTTTGGAGATGGTGTTTTGAGAGAGTTTTGAGAGGAGAAATTAAGAGAGTTTTGGCAAGAAATTTGTGGGTAGTAAATGTGTGAAAGAAGTGAAAGAGAAGAGGTATTTATAGGAAATTGAGGAGTGATTTTTGTGTGATTAAAATAAAGAAAAATTGAAACAAAATTGAGGAGATGGAGAAAGTGAGGCGCCGGCCATGGACCATGGAGGGGGAGAGTGATTTATTTTTTTGACTTTTTGTTAGATAAAAGATGTAATATGTAAGGCATATGTGAAATAAAGTTATAAGAAAGATATAAAGTAAGGATTAGAGGTTATGGAGTGTGTAAGAATAGGTGTAAGAAAAAGTAGAGATAAAAGAATAGTGTAGAATAGTAATGAATAGTGTAATGTAAGATAGATATGACTAATAAAGTACTGGTAGTAAGAAAATACGCGTATAATAACTATATCTGTTATTTTTAGCTATCGAAAAATTTTGAAATTAATATTTTTGAAAACCTTATATTTTTACGAGTCTAACGGTGTATTCGGAATATTTTTACTATTCCGGGCTCCCGGACATGTTTTTCGAGAACTGTGTCCGATCAGGTTCAAAGGACACTCGAAATCCACAAAACTGATGTTTTTATATAACCTATAGCTATTACGAACTATTCTAGCTAATTATTCCAACTTCGTTTTTTAGGGCCAAAGAAAACGATAATGCCGGACTTAATCGGTTACGGTAAACTAGGGTTTTGTTAACCTTTTAGGGTCCCGTTTGACTTATGGTTTAGGGTTTTATGCTAAACCGATTCCAAAAATTTGGGGGTTTACAACCTAACCCCCTTAAAGAAAGTTTTGTCCTCAAAACTTGGAAATTCCTAATTGTGGTTCCAACTAAACTTGGTTACTTGGGTTGTGCTTCATTCGTATCTCCTCAAAGGATCCTCTTAATCGATTTTCTTATTTCTTATCTTTTGAATTCTTCAGGATAAATATCTGTATTGGGTATTCCTCAAAAGGAAAGTTCCCCTTCAAAAACATTAACGTTTATCTTCGTAACTCGATTCCCTAACCATTTGTTAAATGGGGATTTGTCACATGTCTCCAATATGTTTATATAATAATCTAGACTTCTTTCTTGTCTTATCACTTCTCAAAAGATCATACGGCAATTACTTCTTATCCTTAAGCGCATGTGATTTCCATTTTGAAATTCTTAGGGTCCTTCTTTTCCAATTAGTCTTATTTCTTTCATCTATCTTGTGCCTTTCTCATTTCATGAGACACTCTTGATTGTTCCTCTAAGGTCTTTGAATTGTTCTTCTTGATCGTTTGTCATGTAGTATCAAGGGGTCTCTTTTTCTCCAAGGTTCATTGTTAGTTCCTCTTCATTGCTCCATTCTCCTGTCCTGGTTTGTCATGACTCTAATTAGAACTCTTTTGTTTTTATATCATCTTCCTTTATAAAGCTTCGTGGAGAATGTTATTGAGTCCTTATAGATCCTTCCATCCTTTCGTGTTCTTACTTCTTTATCAATACTTCATTTCCTCTAATGTCCCTTGAACTTTGGTATATCTAAGTTCTCCTTGAATATGTCGTTGGTCCCAAATTATGAACCATATTCATGATTCTTTCTTACTGACTTCCTTGTCCTTAATTGTGCTAAATCGTCCTTTAGCTTCCTTCAATATACCTTTCTTCCTATATTTTCTCTTTATCCTTTGTATCTTCTCATCTAAGCTCTTTTATTCTTTCTACACGGTTGGTTTTAATATCCCATCGGTTGTTTTCCTCCTTTAAGCCTTGTTTTTAGCCTCTCAATTCCTTTTATTAACTTCCTATACTCAAGATTACATTATTTGATTATCTCTTTTTCTCCTTCAGATTATACCACGATTTTCGTCAATTGTTCACTTATTCCACAGGGTCTTATATACTTGGTTCAAGTCCAAAAAGCGTTACTAGAACTTGTGGGGTCTATAAAGAGTCCGAGGGTCATTCCTTCTTGATCTAGTCCTTAGTTGGTAATATTGTGATCCTTGAGAAAGCAAGTTCGCTCCTTGTAATTGGTCAAAAGATTTTCACTTCCGAGGAGTGAATGTTCACTTTGTTCCTTTCCGAAAGTCAACACCTTGGCTTAGGGGTTTATCCTTTTTCTTCCATTATAAGCTGAACGGGTATATTCCGTGGTGGTATACTTCATTGCATAAGGTCTTGGTCTAGAGTTTCCTGTTGTTGTCCGACTTCCTTATAGGTTATTAGTCTAGCTACCAAGTTAGTCTTTTTCTTTGGATGAAATCTGGATCATTTATCCAGAGTTCTTCTTAAAACTTCTATTGAGATTCATGAATGTCTCTAAAGGTCGGTTTCCTCTTTATTTCTTTTGAGATAGTCATTCATTCTCCTTTATCAACTCGAAAGAATGTGTCTCTCCTATTCTTGTGATAGCAAGTCCTTTACCAATATTATCTTTCCGTCTTATAAGTCCTATGTTCTCCTTGTGACTTTTCATTGGGGTCCTACTTGGAAGGTATACATCTTATCCCAAGGATTACTTAACTCCATTATTCCTTAGAGTCGCAAGCGACTGCTTGTCCTTACGTCATTATTGAATGATCGACCAACATTTTCTTGGGTTTCATCATCCTTTCGTGTGGGGATTTTAAATCTTAAAACTAGAGATTGGTTGTTTGTTATCGGTAGTCTAGGCTAGATATATCAAAAGAATGTGTCGCCTCGAATTCCAAGAGAGCAAAACATTCTGATTTACTAACTGAAAGCCTCTTACGTGCTCGATAGGGGATTATTACACCTATTCTCTTATTCATCCATATAAAGAAAAACTTTAAACTTTGGCGTTGCCTGAAATAAAGGAACAACAACGACATAGATGGGTTGGAGGCTTACCGGTTCCCACGTCGTTGTCGTAGCCTCTTATGCACTCCAAGGCAGCTAAGTTGCCATTTTCTTCGTTTACCTCTTCCCTTATCCATTGTCCCTCCAAGTTGTAGATTCGAACTCCTGAAGCAATGGATTCTGATCTACCTTCACTTCGATTCCCACTTCCTTTCTCAATCCTTATAGGACAACTCCTTCGATGATCGGGTCAGAATATTCTCCTTGTGAACAGTTGTTGGCAAAATGTCCTTTCTGATTGCAACATGGCAAGTACTAACTCTTTTGTTTGGGCATCTTGATATCTTATGGTCTTCACTTCCACAGAAGAAACACTTTCCAAATAACTGAGGCACTTCTTAGGGTAGTGTGCTCCATTGCACTTCCAACACTGAATGTCTCTTGGTGTGAACCTTCACTGTCGTTATTATTGTTTTGCAGTCGTTGGAGATCTTGAATTTCTTTGTGGAGGCATGAAACTGGATTCTACATAAAACTTTTTCTCAACGATCGGGTTTTTCTTCTTTTCTTTCTTTCTTCTTTTTCTTGCTCCTTCTACAATTCGAGCTCTTTCTACCAATTCTCGAAAATTTCTAATGTCAAATTCTTCAACCTCATTCTTAGATCTTCATCTAATCCTCCTATAAGACTTGTCTTTTCAATTCCTCGCTGTACTTGTACGAATCAGGGGCATATTGTAGCAATCTACTGAACTCGGTCTCGTATTGCTCGATCGTTCTCCCTTTTGAGTAATCTGCAAGAAGTCTGCACTATATCTCACTCGTAAACTTCCTGGAAAATAATTCTCCAAAAACTCATGTCTAAACATTTCCCAAGTGATTGGAGTCATCAACTCTCTTTTCTTTAACTCCCACCATATCCTAGCGTTTAGACGAAGCATGAATGTTCCATACTTGATTTGCAGGTGGGGCGGAACTTCATATGCATCAAAAGACATCTCTATTTGAGCCAGCCAATCTTCGGCCTCCTCGGCTTATCATAAGCTCCCTCAAAGTAACGGTTGCTTTTGATGAAGTCAGGTAACATGCTTTTATATGGCCTTGGTGGGGGTGGAGGTAGGGGTGCACTTTGGCTATGCATATTCTTATGCACAGATGCCTCCGTTGATGCTTGTTGTGGCGGCGGTGTTAGTGTAGATGTCGGTGTTGTTGCTGGTGCTGTCTTAGGTATAGGTGCTTGTGCTGGCATGTTTTGCCTAATTTCTTCTAACACGTGGGTTAGGTGTCCTAATGTGGTGTGTAAGTCCATCTATGGTGCGGCGGCTCTTTGAACACAGGTTGATCCACTTCAACGTCCGATTGATTAGAGGCGCTTTGTTCCTCTCTTCGTCTACTTCTATTTCGGCTGTTTAAAACTTTCTAAGTTAGGTTTTATAAGTTTTGATAACTTATTAAATTTTTGCCGGAAATTGTGGATATAACGGAAACTTTAATATGCATAAAAGCTAATAAAATTTAAATCAAGACAATTTCTGAAATCAAACTTAAAGCATCATCATAGAAATAAAGTTCATACATGAAATTAGAAATAAGACAAATCACAAAAAGGAAAATACATAGAAAATAGCAAACATTGTTCCGAAAACTAAAAGATAGACTGAGATCGTGGATCTAGTCTATGGTAACAAAATCTAAGCTGGACTTCTAGGGATGCTCAATCTTCCTTCTTCCTCTCTTCATTCTTCGGGTGCATCGTCAGGATTGCTGCTAGACGATCCTGGGTTCCAGCCTCTCATGAATTGCCGAAAATATTTCCTCCTTTTCCGGGCTGCTTCCCTTGATCTTTCATGTACATCGGTTAGTTCATCCCTAGTCAATTCTGGCACTATGTCCTGGATGGTTTTCCAAGTAACAGCTTCATCCGTCTCCATGCTGTTGTTTTCGTTGGGCGGAGCACTGTCTGTATTCATGGCCGAGTTTGATTCTTGCCCTCCTTGAGTCTGTCGTCCCATTAAGTAGAGGATGATTCTTTCTTCAGTGCTATTACGGGTTCCTCATCTCCAACAGCGGTCTGGTTTTCTTCTTCCGGTCCTGCTTCATTGTCTTCCTCTGGGTTTTCTTCAGAATCTTCACTCTCTTCCTCTTCTTCCATAGGCTCCTCCCTTATTATCGATCCATCATCTCGTAGACGTAGGGGCTCGTTCCTCCTTAGTTGGATTCCCATAAAGACAGGCGGCTCAGTGGGCACTTGGGTTGGGGGTTGTAGCACTTCCTGGTACACTCCATGCCAGTGGAAGATGTCGTTGATGTCCGCCTTCATCCATTCGAGATGATCCATCAAGTTATCATGGGCATAAACGAACGTGGGTCCAATTTTCCTCCATGTTTGGAAATCTGGTGAAGTTCGTCCTCCGTCTTCTCTAAGGACAAATGTTGCTTCCTTCAACATAGGTCTATCTTCAGCAATGGCAGCGATACGTTCTACGGCGTATATCATTTCCAACTCGGTCATTTTCTTTCCTATAGGGCAGTTGTGAATAGTCTGTACCACTTCCCTCCATTCAGTTTGTATCATTCCCCTCTTCTATATTTGGAACATTTCCCGAACGGTCTTAGGTTGTCCTGCTAGGGCAAACTCTTCACATAGAACTCTAAGTCTCAATCGATAATCTTCTGGTGTTTCGAAAGGTCCTTTCTGGAAGTTCTTGGCTTGAAGACGGACCTCATCTATGGTCCTCTATGTAAAAGAAAGATATTAGAAAACTTATTCTACCCATTCTATTTCATCTAAGTCTTTCTTTCTTCTATTCTGAGTCAATTCTTCTTAAGTCCAATTCTATAATTATGACTCCTAGGTTCTTAAACCATGCTCTGATACCAACTTAAACTGTCACACCCCAAAGGGTACCCTAAATGTGACAGTCCGCCACACTCAATATTAAAGCTTAAGTATGACAACCTTAGCCATTCCCAAAAGCTTTTATATTTAGTGTAAGGCGTGCTTTCACATCTTTAGAGGACCATATATGGAATTATGAAGTTTAAGAAGATATAAGTAACACATTAAGAAAAGAGGATTCATAATAATCATTCATTCATATCAATGACTTTACAAACTTAGGGACATTTCCCTTTGATCACTAATCTATTACATGAGTATTTGTACATCAATACTAATACACATTTTATCTAAATTTCTATTACCCAAAAAGAAATTACCTGCCCGCAGGGTTCACGTAGCCTTAATCATAAGTAGGGAAACTGCAAAAGATATCTATGGGGGCATAAGCTGACTGACTTAATGAGAACTATGTCCATAAATAACTTCTTATATCAAGATTTCAAACAAGAGGATTAAACAATCAAATGTAATGCAACATACACGTGAGCAAACAAGCATATAGTTTTCCGGGAACTATATGTTGAATGGATTTGCGCCCTCCATTCGGGGTTTGGTGATACTTAACCTCAAAACAAGTAGTTTTAGTTAAAAAGTTTTAAGCTTGCGAGCACTCATCGCCAAGCATTCCGAATCTACTTGATTTGACCTTGCTTTCGGATCTTCCGCCAAGCATTTCCCTTAAGCCGCCAAGCAATCGCTTTCGGATCTCCCGCCAAGTGTTGCTTTCGACATGAGCTTACTATCCTTCTCACCCAAGGATAATAACCCAAAATGCAATGTGACTCACTTCGTGGTATGCATGAATTCATTTATTTATAAAGTCATAGCATAATTATTTTTGAATTTAAGGCGATCAAGGAATTTCATACAAATCAAATGTTATACTAAAACAAACATTTAAAACAATTCCGGCTCCGATATTCTTAAAATTCTTTCAAAGAATTATTTTACATACATATCGATTTATCTTTTCCTAATTCTAATGCAACTAATTTACAAGCACAACAAGTATAGCATTTAATGGAAATAAACTCACGATGCCATGTCGACTATTCCTCTAGGTGGATGAGTCGTTCACACACTCCACTTAATCGTAATAATCTTCGGGATAAAGGAATCCTTCCTCGGGGTCACCTAGCCAAAGAAAATACCCACAATGAGTATTTCTTGATGATTTTCTTGAATTTTGAAAAACAATGTCAAAAGAACGTTAAAGTTCGTATAAAGGAATGTTCCAACTTAAAATGGCCATAACTTGGTCATTTTAACTCGGAATCGCGCATATAATATACCGATTTCTACCTACTCGAAAAGATCTACCCATTTCCAAAATTATTTTCATCAAAAAAGCCATATAGCCCGAAACAGGTGACAAAATTCATGGATTTTCCAAGTAAAAACAACTTGGGTTCATTCATCAAAATTTGCTTGATAAATACTTAGTTATCTATATAGTTGAAAAATTCTCTTTTATAACTATATAACTCATATTTAAGCATGCTCAAGTGTTTTGTTGTCCAATTATATTTCTTGAGTAAAACAATGTTGGTTTTGAAGTTGTTAGAAAAGTATAGTTACAAAAATCGATTTTGTAATTTCTTGAAATGAATATCTTGTTTTCCTTTTGTTTTCCCAAAATACTTCATGTTGGTTTTATTATGTTTCCCAAGTAACTTTTTGAAGATACCATTTTCTATTTTCTATATTAGTACCGTTTCCTATTTATTTTTCCTATAAATTTTCTTGCCTATTTGTTTGTAAAGGTTTTATTTGAAATTTCCTTAGCTTTTCATCTTGTCTATCTTTTTCATAAAAATCTTATTGTATCAACAAGTATTTTCTTTTGAAAAACAAAGTGGAATAATAAAGGTTTTAGGTAGCTTTTTCGAAGTAAAGTAGTTTCTACAATTGTAGTAAGTTCTTTTTGTAACTTTGAAAAGAATAACTTTATTTTTGTTTTCCTACCATAGATTTTCTCTTTACATAACTTATTTCTAAGTGACAAAATCTTCTTTGTTTAATTATTTAGAAATTGAAATTTTTGGACAACAATCTAAATGAACATGATTTATGAGAAAGATAGTAAACAAAAATAACATAAAACATAAATAATAAAGTCAAGTATTGGAGTCTTAGCTTTTTCAAGGCTCCGGGACTAAGAAGTAGACTAGTCCCAAAATAAAATAAAATGAAAGAAAGAAAACTTGCTTTGACTTGATGAGGACAAGTCTAAGACTAGAGACTAGTCTTAATTTAACAAGGAATAAATAAATAAATTGCAATGGAATAAATTAATTGCTTTGCATGAAATAAATAAATTGCAAGTGAGCTTATATGCTCTAAAGAATATGTATATATATATAATAATAATACTTAGATATATTAACAATAATAAAAAATAATAACATAAACATAAATGGATTTGCATGAACAAGAACAATACATGAACATAATGTAGCTTCCATAACTTGTAGTCTTTGGAAACTCACACTATGGTCATGTAAAGTTACATGACATGAAGAAGAAGAAAGTAATATGAAGTGGTTACCTAAAGAAGACTTTGGTATGGTTATGTGGTTATGGGTTTTGGTTTGTTGGTAGAAGTTGTTGTGGGATTATTTTGAGAGAGTTTTGGGATGGTGTTTTGAGAGGAGAAATTGAGAGAGTTTTGGTAAGAAATTTGTAGGTAGTGAATGTGTGAAAGAAGTAAAAGAGAAGGGGGTATTTATAGGAATTGAGGAGTGATTTTTGTGTAATTAAAATAAAGAAAAATTGAAACAAAATTGAGGAGATGGAGAAAGGGGGGCGCCGGCCATGTACCATGGAGGGGGAGAGTGATTTATTTTTTTGACTTTTTGTTAGATAAAAGATGTAATATGTAAGGTAGATGTGAAATAAAGTTATGGGAAAGATAAAAAGTAAGGATTATAGGTTATGGAGTGTGTAAGAATAGGTGTAAGAAAAAGTAGAGATAAAAGAATAGTGTAGAATAGTAATGAATAGTGTAATGTAAGATAGATATGACTAATAAAGTACCGGTAGTAAGAAAATACGCGTATAATAGCTATATCTGTTATTTTTAGCTACCGAAAAATTTCGAAATTGATATTTTTGAAAACCTTATATTTTTACGAGTCTAACGGTGTATTCGGAATATTTTTACTATTCCGGGCTCCCGGACGTTTTTCGAGAACTGTGTCCGATCGGGTTCAAAGGACACCCGAAATCCGCAAAACTGATGTTTTTATATAACTTATAGCTATTACGAACTATTCTAGCTAATTATTCCAACTTCGTTTTTCAGGTCCAAAGAAAACGACAATGCCGGACTTAATCGGTTACGGTAAACTAGGGTTTTGTTGACCTTTTAGGGTCCCATTTGACTTCCGGTTTAGGGTTTATGCTAAACCGATTCCAAAAATTTGGGGGTTTACAATCTACCCCCCTTAAAGAAAGTTTTGTCCTCAAAACTTGGAAATTCCTAATTGTGGTTCCAACTAAACTTGGTTACTTGGGTTATGCTTCATTCGTATCTCCTCAAAGGATCCTCTTAATCGATTTCCTTATTTCTTATCTTTTGAATTCTTCAGGATAAATATCTATATTAGGTATTCCTCAAAAGGAAAGTTCCCCTTCAAAAACATTAACGTTTATCTTCATAACCCGATTCCCTAACCATTTGTTAAATGGGGCTTTGTCACATGTCCCCAATATGTTTATATAATAATCTAGACTTCTTTCTTGTCTTATCACTTCTCAAAAGATCATACGGCAATTACTTCTTATCCTTAAGCGCATGTGATTTCCATTTTGAAATTCTTAGGGTCCTTCTTTTCCTATTAGTCTTATTTCTTTCATCTATCTTGTGCCTTTCTCATTTCATGAGACACTCTTGATTGTTCCTCCAAGGTCTTTGAATTGTTCTTCTTGATCGTTTGTCATGTAGTATCAAGGGGTCTCTTTTTCTCGAAGGTTCATTGTTAGTTCCTCTTCATTGCTCCATTCTCCGGTCCTGGTTTGTCATGACTCTAATTAGAACTCTTTTGTTTTTATATCATCTTCCTTTATAAAGCTTCGTGGAGAATGTTATTGAGTCCTTATAGATCCTTCCATCCTTTCGTGTTCTTACTTCTTTATCAATACTTCATTTCCTCTAATGTCCCTTGAACTTTGGTATATCTAAGTTCTCCTTGAATATGTCGTTGGTCCCAAATTATGAACCGTATTCATGATTCTTTCTTACTGACTTCCTTGTCCTTAATTGTGCTAAATCGTCCTTTAGCATCCTTCAATATACCTTTCTTCCTATATTTTCTCTTTATCCTTTGTATCTTCTCATCTAAGCTCTTTTATTCTTTCTACACGGTTGGTTTTAATATCCCATCGGTTGTTTTCCTCCTTTAAGCCTTGTTTTTAGCCTCTCAATTCCTTTTATTAACTTCCTATACTCAAGATTACATTATTTGATTATCTCTTTTTCTCCTTCAGATTATACCATGATTTTCATCAATTGGTCACTTATTCCACAGGGTCTTATATACTTGGTTCACGTCCAAAGAGCGTTACTAGAACTTGTGGGGTCTATAAAGAGTCCGAGGGTCATTCTTTCTTGATCTGGTCCTTAGTTGGTAATATTGTGATCTTTGAGAAAACGAGTTCACTCCTTGTAATTGGTCAAAAGATTTTCACTTCCGAGGAGTGAATGTTCACTTTGTTCCTTTACGAAAGTCAATACCTTGGCTTAGGGGTTTATCCTTTTTCTTCCATTATAAGCTGAACGGGTATATTCCGTGGTGGTATACTTCATTGCATAAGGTTTTGGTCTAGAGTTTCCTATTGTTGTCCGACTTCCTTATAGGTTATTAGTCTAGCTACCAAGTTAGTCTTTTTCTTTGGATGAAATCTGGATCATTTATCCAGAGTTCTTCTTAAAACTTCTATTGAGATTCATGAATGTCTCTAAAGGTCGGTTTCCTCTTTATTTCTTTTGAGATAATCATTCATTCTCCTTTATCAACTCGAAAGAATGTGTCTCTCCTATTCTTGTGATAGCAAGTCCTTTACCAATATTATCTTTCCGTCTTATAAGTCCTATGTTCTCCCTGTGACTTTTCATTGGGGTCCTACTTGGAAGGTATACATCTTATCCCAAGGATTACTTAACTCCATTATTCCTTAGAGTGCAAGCGACTTGTCCTTACGTCATTATTGAATGATCGACCAACATTTTCTTGGGTTTATCATCCTTTCGTGTGGGGATTTTAAATCTTAAAACTAGAGATTGGTTGTTTGTTATCGGTAGTCTAGGCTAGATATATCAAAAGAATGTGTCGCCTCGAATTCCAAGAGAGCAAAACATTCTGATTTACTAACTGAAAGCCTCTTACGTGCTCGATAGGGGATTATTACACCTATTCTCTTATTCATCCATATACAGAAAAACTTTAAACTTTGGCGTTGCCTGAAATAAAGGAACAACAACGGCATAGATGGGTTGGAGGCTTACCGGTTCCCACGTCATTGTCGTAGCCTCTTATGCACTCCAAGGCAGCTAAGTTGCCATTTTCTTCGTCTGCCTCTTCCCTTATCCATTGTCCCTCCAAGTTGTAGATTCGAACTCCTGAAGCAATGGATTCTGATCTACCTTCACTTCGATTCCCACTTCCTTTCTCAATCCTTATATGGACAACTCCTTCCGATGATCGGGTCAGAATATTCTCTCCTTGTGAACAGTTGTTGGCAAAATGTCCTTTTGATTGCAAACATGGCAAGTACTAACTCTTTTGTTTGGGCATCTTGATATCTTATGGTCTTTACTTCCACAGAAGAAACACTTTCCAAATAACTGAGGACACTTCTTAGGGTAGTGTGCTCCATTGCACTTCCAACACTGAATGTCTCTTGGTGCGAACCTTCCACTGTCATTATTATTGTTTCTGCAGTCGTTGGAGATCTTGAATTTCTTTGGTGGAGGCATGAAACTGGATTCTACATAAAACTTTTTCTCAACGATCGGGTTTTCTTCTTCTTCTTCTTTTCTTTCTCTCCTTTTTCTTGCTCCTTCTACAATTCGAGCTCTTTCTACCAATTCTCGAAAATTTCTAATGTCAAATTCTTCCAACCTCATTCTTAGATCTTCAGCTAATCCTCCTATAAGACTTATCTTTTCAATTCCTTGCTGTACTTGTACGAATCAGAGGCATATTGTAGCAATCTACCGAACTCGGTCTCGTATTGCTCGATCGTTCTCCCTTTTGAGTAATCTGCAAGAAGTCTACACTATATCTCACTCGTAAACTTCCTGGAAAATAATTCTCCAAAAACTCATGTCTAAACATTTCCCAAGTGATTGGAGTCATCAACTCTCTTTTCTTTAACTCCTACCATATCCTAGCGTTTAGCGAAGCATGAATGTTCCATACTTGAATTGCAGGTGGGGCGGAACTTCATATGCATCAAAAGACATCTCTTTTTGAGCAAGCCAATCTTTGGCCTCCTCCGGCTTATCATAAGCTCCCTCAAAGTAATGGATGCTTTTGATGAAGTCAGGTAACATGCTTTTATATGGCCTTGGTGGGGGTGGAGGTAGGGGTGCACTTTGGCTATGCATATTCTTATGCACAGATGCCTCTGTTGATGCTTGTTGTGGCGGCGGTGTTGGTGTAGATGCCGGTGCTGTTGCTGGTGCTGTCTCAGGTACAGGTGCTTATGCTGGCATGTTTTGCCTAATTTCTTCTAACACGTGGGTTAGGTGTCCTAACGTAGCGTGTAAGTCCATCTGAAGTGCAGCGGCTCTTTGAACGGCAGGTTGATCCGCTTCAACGTTCGGTTGATTAGAGGCGCTTTGTTCCTCTCTTCGTCTACTTCTATTTCGGCTGTTTAAAACTTTCCTAAGTCAAGTTTTATGAAGTTTTGATAACTTAATTAAATTTTTGCTTGAAATTGTTGGATGTAACGGAAACTTTAACATGCATAAGAGATAATAAAATTTAAATCAAGACAATTTCTGAAATCAAACTTAAAGCATCATCATAGAAATAAAGTTCGTACATGAAATTAGAAATAAGACAAATCACAAAAAGGAAAATACATAGAAAATAGCAAACATTGTTCCAAAAACTAAAAGGTAGACTAAGATCGTGGATCTAGTCTATGGTAACAAAATCTAAGCTAGACTTCCAGGGATATGCTCAATCTTCCTTCTTCCTCTCTTCATTCTTCGGGCGCATTGCCAGGATTGCTGCTAGATGATCCTGGGTTCTAGCCCCTCATGAATTGCCTAAAATATTTCCTCCTTTTCCGGGCTGCTTCCCTTGATCTTTCATGTACATCGGTTAGTTCATCCCTAGTCAATTCTAGCATTATGTCGTGGATGGTTTTCCAAGTAACAGCTCCATCCGTCTCCATGCTGTTGTTCTCGTTGGACAGAGCACCGTCCGTATTCATGGCTGAGTTTGATTCTTGCCCTCCTTGAGTCTGTCGTCCCATTAAGTAGCGGATGATTCTTTCTTCAGTGCTATTACGGGGTTCCTCATCTCCAACAGCGGTCCGGTTTTCTTCTTCCGGTCTTGCTTCATTGTCTTCCTCTGGGTTTTCTTCAGAATCTTCACTCTCTTCCTCTTCTTCCATAGGCTCCTCCCTTATTATCGATCCATCATCTCGTAGACGTAGGGGCTCGTTCCTCCTTAGTTGGATTCCCATAAAGACAGGCGGCTCAGTGGGCACTTGGGTTGGGGGTTGTAGCACTTCCTGGTACACTCCATGCCAGTGGAAGATGTCGTTGATGTCCGCCTTCATCCATTCGAGATGATCCATCAAGTTATCATGGGCGTAAACGAACATGGGTCCAATTTTCCTCCATGTTTGGAAATCTGGTGAAGTTCGTCCTTCGTCTTCTCTAAGGACAAATGTTGCTTCCTTCAGCATAGGTCTATCTTCAGCAATGGCAGAGATACGTTCTACGGCATATATCATTTCCAACTTGGTCATTTTCTTTCCTATAGGGCAGTTGTGAATAGTCTGTACCACTTCCCTCCATACAGTTTGTATCATTCCCCTCTTCCATATTTGGAACATTTCCTGAACGGTCTTAGGTTGTCCTACTAGGGCAAACTCCTCACATAGAACTCTAAGTCTCAATCGATAATCTTCTGATGTTTCGAAAGGTCCTTTTCAGAAATTCTTGGCTTGAAGACGGGGCCTCATCTATGGTGATCTATGTAAAAGAGAGATATTAGAAAACTTATTCTACCCATTCTATTTCATCTAAGTCCTTCTTTCTTCTATTCTGAGTCAATTCTTCTTAAGTCCAATTCTATAATTATGACTCCTAGGTTCTTAAACCATGCTCTGATACCAACTTAAACTGTCACGCCCCAAAGGGTACCCTAAATGTGACAGTCCGCCACACTCAATATTAAAGCTTAAATATGACAACCTTAGCCATTCCCAAAAGCTTTTATATTAAGTGCAAGGCGTGCTTTCACATCTTTAGAGGACCATATATGGAATTATGAAGTTTAAGAAGATATAAATAACACATTAAGAAAAGAGGATTCATAATAATCATTCATTCATATCAATGACTTTACAAACTTAGGGATATTTCCCTTTGATCACTAATCTATTACATGAGTATTTGTACATCAATACTAATACTACAATTTATCTAAATTTCTATTACCTAAAAAGAAATTACCTGCCCGCAGAGTCCACGTGGCCTTAACCATAAGTAGGGAAACTGAAAAAGATATCTATGGGGGTATAAGTTGACAGGCTTAGTGAGAACTATTTCCATAAATAACTTATTGTATCAAGATTTCAAACAAGTGGATTAAACAATCAAATGTAACGCAACATACACTTGAGCAGACAAGCATATAGTTTTCTGGGAACTATATGTCGAATGGATTTGCGCCCTCCATTCGGGATTTGGTGATACTTAACCTCAAAATAAGTAGTTTTAGTTAAAAAGTTTTAAGCTTGCGAGCAATCATCGCCAAGCATTCCGAATCTACTTGATTTGACCTTGCTTTCGAATCTTCCGCCCAGCATTTCCCTTAAGCTGCCAAGCAATCGCTTTTGGATCTCCCGCCAAGTGTTGCTTTCAACATGAGCTTACTATCCTTCTCACCCAAGGATAATAACCCAAAATGCAATGTGACTCACTTCGTGGTATGCATGAATTCATTTATTTATAAAGTCATAGCATAATTATTTTTGAATTTAAGGCGATCAAGGGATTTCATACAAATCAAATGTTATACTAAAATAAACATTTAAAACAATTCCGGCTCCGATATTCTTAAAATTCTTTCAAAGAATTATTTTACATACATATCGATTTATCTTTTCCTAATTCTAATGCAACTAATTTATAAGCACAACAATGGAAATAAACTCACAATGCCATGTCGACTATTCCTCTAGGTGGATGAGTTGTTCACACACTCCACTTAATCGTAATAATCTTCGAGGTAAAGGAATCCTTCCTCGGGGTCACGTAGCCAAAGAAAATACCCACAATGAGTATTTCTTGATGATTTTCTTGAATTTTGACAAAACAATGTCAAAAGAACGTTAAAGTTCATATAAAGGAATGTTCTAACTTAAAAGGGCCATAACTTAGTCATTTTAACTCGGAATAGCGCATATAATATACCGATTTCTACCTACTCGAAAAGATCTACCCATTTCCAAAATTATTTTCATCAAACAAAGCCATATAAGCCCCAAAACAGCAGCGACAAAATTTACCATGGATTTTCCAAAGTAAAAACAACTTGGGTTCATTCATTCAAAACTTGCTTAATAAATACTTAGTTATCTATATAGTTGAAAAATTCTCTTTTATAACTATATAACTCATATTTAAGCATGCTCAAGTGTTTTGTTGTCCAATTATATTTCTTGAGTAAAACAATGTTAGTTTTGAAATTGTTAGAAAAGTATAGTTCACAAAAATCAATTTTGTAAATTTCTTGAAATGAATATCTTGTTTTCCTTTTGTTTTCCCAAAATAGTTCATGTTGGTTTTATTATGTTTCCCAAGTTACTTTTTGAAGATACCATTTTCTATTTTCTATATTAGTACCACGTTTCCTATTTATTTTTCCTATAAAATTTTCCCTGCCTATTTGTTTGTAGAGGTTTTTATTTGAAATTTCCTTAGCTTTTCATCTTGTCTATCTTTTTCATAAAAATCCTTATTGTATCAACAAGTATTTTCTTTTTGAAAAACAAAGTGGAATAATAAAGGTTTTAGATAGCTTTTTCGAAGTAAAGGTAGTTTCTACAAGTGTAGTAAGTTCTTTTTGTAACTTTGAAAAGAGATAACTTTATTTTTGTTTTCCTAGCCATAGATTTTCCTCTTTACATAAACTTATTTCTAAGTGACAAAATCTTCCTTTATTTAATTATTCTCAGAAATTAAAATTTTAGACAACAATCTAAATGAACATGATTTATGAGAAAGATAGTAAACAAAAATAACATTAAATATAAATAATAAAGTAATGTATTGGAGTCTTAGCTTTTCAAGGCTCCTGGGACTAAGAATGTCATGCCCCGAGGGGTACCATAAACGTGGCAGTCCGCCGTACACAATACTAAAGCTTAAGAATGACTACCTTAGTCACGCAAAGGCTTCCATATCATGTACAAGGCGTACATCACAACCAAGGGAACGCATCGGAGTAGCACAATTTATATCGATAATAAATAAGTAACAAGGCAAAGAGAATACTTATCATAAAACATAAACATATTTCATTGCAATTCTTAGGGGCATGTCCATTCATTTATCTTCAAATAAATATACATCACTATTCATATAAGTCATTATATATAAAGAACCTTACAAAATTACTTATCGTATGATTCTATTTCCTTCATAGAAGCTTAACCATCCTTCCATGACTTCCTCAACGTTATGATCCTCAATTTAAGCCACAGGTATACCTGTTTCATCAAAATCTATGGGGGCATAAGCTACAACTAGCTTAGTGAGATATTTCTTTTCATTCGCACCATATATTCAAACAAGTTTATTTAGATTTTCACTCATATGCTATGCACGCAATGCAACAATCACATGATTACGCAAATATATATAGTTATCCGAAAACCATATATAGAACGGATTTACCCATCCGTATCAAATCTTAGGGAATCGGGGTTGAAGGTCCTCGACCTTCTACTGCTAGTCCCTAGGTCCTCACCCACAGCGTTCGGTTGGCTCGGCTCTGAACCTAGAGTCGCTTTCCCTGAGCGATTTGGATTCTCCAGGAAGGAACATGGCCCGTGGCACCGCACGATCACAGCCAATCCAACTCTACGCGTAGGAGTAGCAGCCTTCTGAAATAGATGTGACTCGACGGATGCTATGCGTGAGTGTTTTAATTTTCTTAAGCCAAACCTTATTAAGGTTTATTAGGGGCGATCGATCAACTTAGCAAATAATAAACAATCATACCAGTAAGTAAACAAAGTTATTAAACAAGCAGTTCAAAGTTGCGATATTTTAATTCTCATTTCATACATAAACATAGAATCATACATACATAATCCCGATTTCCCCAGATATATATATATCCATTTTTATCTTTCCTTAGTATACTAATGCCGCTACTTTACAAGCACAAGCAAGGTAACGAAATTAGGAGGAATAACTCACTCGTCCATTTGCGATCTTTTTAGTCGTAGTAATCCTCAGGTAGGGTAATCTCGTATCTTTTGTCACCTAGACAAAAGAATTACTTGGGATAAGTCCTTCATGAAATTTCTTTTCTTGGATTTTCTAAACTTTTCTTAAATTGCGGTAAAATCGCATAAGAGGAAATTCCAACTTAAAATGGCCATAACTTGCTAATTTTAACTCGGAATTTCACATATAATATACCGTTTTCTACCTATTCGAAAAGATCTATCCATTTCTAAGGTTATATTTGTCATATAAGGTCATTTGGGTTCTGAAAACGTTGGGTATAGATTTAAAACGAAAATTGCCAAACTTTTACAAATCCGTTTTCTAACTCAACTTCACTTTTAAAGAAATCCTTTTGTAACAATATATGTATATAAATATATAGTTGATAAACACTTTGAATATATAGGTAAGCTCACTTTATATGCAAAAATCCTAATGGTAGTGTCTCAACAATTTATTTCATAAATTCATTTAAACTTTAACTTTGAAAATTTCTTTTCAAGTATTTTAAAGAAACTTTATATTTTCCTAGGTTGTTATAAATGAGTATATTCTTATTTTATTTTCTTCATTCTTTTTCCAAGGAAAATAAATTTTCTTGTAACCTTAGTTTTCCATACGTTTTACTTTAAAAATCAAATTTATCACAATTATATTAAGTTGATGAAAACCTTTTCATAATTTTGTATTTAGGATGGTTTAAGAAAATGAGTCTTGTCTTCTTCTATTCATTTCTAAAATATAAGCTTTTGTTTTCTAAAACTTGTTCTTTCATTTCTTTTGAAAAGAATCATCTTTATTGATAAAATCCATTATTGTTAATCTTACTTTATTTATATTCTTTTGAAAATAAGTTCTTTCTTTTAGAAATTTAAAAATCATTACTTTTCCTAAGTGGGTTCATAACTTTATGAGTTGATTTTTATATTAACTTTGAAAACTAGTTTGTTTCTTAGTTAGAAAAGAGTTTAAGTCTTAAACTTTTAATATTAACGATTTATTTTTCTTAAAACTTAAATTACCATAAAATACAAAGAAAATATTTATTGCTTATGTTTTCTTGGTAAAACTATCTTTGTTATTTAAGAAAACTTGTATTACTCTATTTCTAGGTTGTTGATAGTAACTTCATGATTTTGTGATGAATCATTTAACCAAATTCTAGCTTTGAGTTTATTTAGTAAAATAAAATTCTATTTTTAGATTAGTTGAGACATTAACATTATGTAATTGCAAGTATTATGAGCATAGAAAATAATAGGAACATAAGAAAATACTAGAAATAAATAATGAACAAGAAAATAAAATATCAAGCATTGGGAACCTTAGCTTCATCAAGGAATCTCGATAAAGTATTGGAGCCTTAGCTTCATCAAGGCATCCTAGGACTAAGAATGGACTAGTCCCGAAAGATTAAAGAAAATAAACAAAAGATTTTTTGACTTGATATGGACAAGTCTAAGACTAGAAAGACTAGTCTTAATAATTGCATAAAAATAAATTGCATAACTTGAAAGTAAATAAATAACAAATGAGCTTATATGCTCTAAATAAATATATACATAATAATATAAGTTAGATTAGAAGCAAATAATAACAATAATAGTAACAACATAATAAAATAGAAAGCTTATGCACAAGAACAAAACATGAACATGTTGTTTTTTTACTACTCATGTGAGTTTCAAAACAACACCATAGTCATGCTAAGTTACATGACATGAATAGATAAATGATTGAAAGAAATTTTTACCTAAGGTATTTGTGTGTATGAAGATGGTAGTGAATGTATGGTTATGTGGTTATGGAGAGATGTAGTTGTATTGCATAAAGATAAATTCTTGTGGATATTTGGTGAAAAAGAGTTTTGGTAGAAGAAAAGTTTATGGAGAGAGTTTGTGTAGTGAATTTGAAAGAGTTTTGGTAGTAGAATGAATTGTGTGAAAGAATGAAAGAGGAATGGGGTATTTATAGAATTTTTGGAGTGAATTTTGGATATAATAAATTAATTTGAAAAAGAAAAATAAATTGTTGGAAGAGACATGTGGGGGGGGTGGGGGGCGCCGATTTGCTTTAGGGGGTGGGAATTGATTTGTTTTAATTTGTTTGTGTAATAAAGAAGTAATGTGTAAAGTTGATGTGAATAAAGTTGTATTGGAAATGAAAAAAGTAAGAAAATAGGTATGTAGATGTAAGAAATAGGTGCAAGAAAAAGTAGAGATAGTAAAATAGTAATGAATAGTAGAAAAGTACTATGAATAGTAGACTAGATAATTAAAGTACCAGTAGTAATAAAAATACGCGTAATAATGCGATATCTATAATTTTTAACTACTGAAAAATTCTAAAACTGATATTTTTGGAATCCTTATATTTTACGAGTCTATTGGTATAAACAGAATTTTTAATTTCCGAGCTCCGGACACGCTTTTCGAGCACTGATCCCGTTTGAGTCTGAAGGACACTCGAAATTCGTGAATCTGATATTTTTATGTTACTCTATGTTATTACGAACTATTATAGGCCATTAACTTAATTTCGTTTTCTATGGTTTGAAAACGCGGGATTGTCGGATCTTAAACACTAGGGTTCGTTATAGGCTTGTTGACTTTTAGGGTTCCGTTTTGATTTCCGATTTCATCGAGATGTTCGTAAGATCGTATAATTTTTGAGTTTTGATTGTTTTATATTTTTAGCTCGACGTCTATGTTTCATCTTATTTTATTTGTGATTATTTAATAGTTTTTAGTTCTCGGGATCGTTTAACCGAGTTAGGGTTATGAGTTGACTCAATTTGACTTTTGGTGAAAATTGAAAATTGTGATTCTAAAATTTTACCAAAGGATTTAGGATTTTATCATTTCTTTGTTAAGCGGTATTTAGGTCTATCGTTTCAATTCGCGTTTTAGGGATTGGGTAGATTATTTAATTGGCGTACGGACGTTGATTATACTAGTAGTTGGACTTTATATTTTGTTTCAAGGTTCTTGTTTTCTCAAGATCTAGAAAACTCGTTCTTTATCTTATTTGGAATTAAGTTTTAACTTGATTCGATTTTTAGGGTTTCGTTCCAGTGTTTTGACTCGGTCTAGAATTTGGTTTTTATCTTCAGTCGATTTTCGGGATGTAATTTTTTATACTTAGACTTCTAGGATTATTTTTAAGAATTACGAAATTCTCGGGGGTTTACAAAGAAGTAGACTAGTCCCAAAATAAAATAAAATGAAAGAAAGAAAACTTGCTTTGACTTGATGAGGACAAGTCTAAGACTAGAGACTAGTCTTAATTTAACAAGGAATAAATAAATAAATTGCAATGGAATAAAGGAATTGCTTTGCATGAAATAAATAAATTGCAAGTGAGCTTATATGCTCTAAAGAAAATGTATATATATATATAGATAATAATACTTAGATATATTAACAATAAAAAAAAACAAAAATAATAACATAAACATAAATGGATTTGCATGAACAAGAACAATACATGAACATAATGTAGCTTTCATAACTTGTAGTCTTTGGAAACTCACACTATGGTCATGTAAAGTTACATGACATGAAGAAGAAGAAAGTAATATGAAGTGATTACCTAAAGAAGACTTTGGTATGATTATGTGGTTATGGGTTTTGGTTTGTTGGTAGAAGTTGTTGTGGGGTTATTTTGAGAGAGTTTTGGGATGGTGTTTTGAGAGAGTTTTGAGAGGAGAAATTGAGAGAGTTTTGGTAAGAAATTTGTGGGTAGTGAATGTGTGAAAGAAGTGAAAGAGAAGGGGGTATTTATAGGAAATTGAGGAGTGATTTTTGTGTGATTAAAATAAAAAAAAAATTGAAACAAAATTGAGGAGATGGAGAAAGGGGGGCACCGGCCATGTACCATGGAGGGGGAGAGTGATTTATTTTTTTGACTTTTTGTTAGATAAAAGATGTAATATGTAAAGTAGATGTGAAATAAAGTTATGGGAAAGATAAAAAGTAAGGATTATAGGTTATGGAGTGTGTAAGAATAGGTGTAAGAAAAAGTAGAGATAAAAGAATAGTGTAGAACAATAATGAATAGTGTAATGTAAGATAGATATGACTAATAAAGTACCGATAGTAAGAAAATACGCGTATAATAGCTATATCTGTTATTTTTAACTACCGAAAAATTTCGAAATTGATTTTTAAAAACCTTATATTTTTACGAGTTTAACGGTGTATTCAGAATATTTTTACTATTTTAGGCTCCCGGACATGTTTTTCGAGACTGTGTCCGATCGGGTTCAAAGGACACCCGAAATCCACAAAAGTGATGTTTTTATATAACCTATATCTATTACGAACTATTCTAGCTAATTATTCCAACTTCGTTTTCCAAGGCCAAAGAAAACGGCAATGTCGGACTTAATCGGTTACGGTAAACTAAGGTTTTGTTGACCTTTTAGGGTCCCGTTTGACTTCCGGTTTAGGGTTTTATACTAAATCGATTCCAAAAATTTGGGGGTTTACACATGTAGTTTATTTCAGGTGCCTACTTGCCCATCTTAAAATAGTTCTTTCAAGCTCCTAATAGCCCATCTTGCAGATTTCTGGCTACTGCAAACCCATCTACTGTACTCTTGTCCCATCGAGTACAGCAGCTCATGCAATGAAACTAAGTACGTGATATGCATGAATCAATTTAATATAAGTCATACTATATGATTAGAGCGATTTAAAGGTGATCACATAATTTGCACACACTCCAACAGAATAATAGTAAAACATAAGTTAATTAACAACAATTCATGCATCAGTATGCCTAGCATTCTTTCAACCAATATTATCATACATAATTCATTTTCATCTTTTCCTACTTCTAGTGCCTCTAGCTACAAGCATAATCAAGTACGAAAAAGATAGGGAATAAACTCACTTGGCCATGAGGATCTATCTTTCTTATAGATGAGTCGATTGGTAAATCCACTAATCAAATTAATCCTCTGGGTATGAATACTCCTCTTCAGGATCACCTAATGAAGAAGAATACCCATAATGAGTATTTCTTATTGATTCTATGGTACTTATCAAAACTATGTCATAAGATCGTTAAAATTCGTATAGAAGGTAATTCCAACTTACGATGGCCATAACTTGGTTATTTTAACTCGGAATTGTGCATATAATAAACCATTTTCTATCTACTTGAAAGGATCTATCCATTTCTAAGGTTATTTTTGTCATAAAAAGCCATTTGGGTTGGAAAATACTATGGTACAAAATAGTTATGAATTTATAGTTTACAAAATATGATTTTTCCAAACTTCACTTTACTTTAAAATCCTTAAGAAAAAAAATATGGATATAGATATATATAGTTGAAAAATCCTTTGGACATATATTTATACTCATATTGTATGCATGATTTTTGTAGTGTTGTCTCAATATTGATATTTTATAAACAATTTATCTTTAAGGGTTTTAAAAGATAAAACTTTTGAGAATTTCTCCTTTTTGAATTGTTAGAAGGAAAACTAAAATATTTTTTGAGTTGTTATGAGTAAATGTTTTTTTATTATAATTTCCTTTTCTCACTTTTCAAAAATAAATTCATTTTCAAAAATTTTGGTTCTTTATGTTATCTACTAACTTTATCTCTAGTGATTGAAAATAAGCTTTTCAAAATATCCTTTAAGTTTTTTGATGTGGTCAAATATTTGAGGTTGTGTTAAATGTATGTTTTCCTCTTTGTACATTCTTTCTCTTCTTTAGGAAATAAGTTTACCTTTAAACTTTACTTACTTGGAAAATTTTATTATTCTAAGTTGGTTTTTAAAATAGTGAGTTAATTTTACCTTAGTTTGAAAAACTTGTTTTATTCTTACTATTTGTCAAGTGATAGAATAATTTCTTTGGACCAGTTTATAAGAAAAGCTTTCTTAATAAAGAATTGTCCACATTAGAATTTAGCAAAATTTTCATTTTAAATTTTGGAAAGAGAACATTAGAACTTAGCAAAAATTTCTTTTAAATTTTGAAAAGAGGCTTTCTTAGTATGTGATTTTCAAAGTCTATAATGAACATATTTAAGTTTTATAAAAGATATGGTTGAGTTAAAATCTTAAGTTCAAGACTAAAAATTTATCTTTATGGAGTATTTAGTTTTGATTTATAAAAGAAAAGAGTTCCTTTTATTATTTTGAAGAAATCTACATTACTACTTCTTCTATAATTTATGATTAACTTATCCTTTGAAAAGAGTTTATTAAAAAGAAAACTTAGATCTTTTGTTGAAAATTCCTTTTGTTAAGAAATCTAGTTTACTTTTCTTTATTTAAGAAAGAACCCATTTTTATTTTTATTTAAGGCAATAACATTCTTAATCATGCATGAATATGGTTATGTAGCAATGTAAAAGTAAAGATAATACATAATAAGATAGAAAGAAATACTTCTAAGTAAATAAACATAATAAAATAGTCAAGCATTGAGAACCTTAGCTTCATCAAGGCAACCCGAGACTAAGAATAGACTAGTCCCAAAAGAAAAGAAAAGAAAAGAAAAGAAAGAAAATTGTTTTGACTTGATATGGACAAGTCTAAGACTAGAAAGACTGGTCTTAATAAATTGCATAAAAAAAAATAAATAACAAATGAGCTTATATGCTCTAAATAAATATATATACATAGTATACATAATACTATATAAGTTAGATTAGAGCAAAATAATAACAATAATAACATAATGCAAAATAGGAACATGAACAAAAACAAAACATGAACATATGTTGCTTCTTTAACTCATATGAGTCTAAGAAATATACACTAAGCTCATGCTAAGTTGTATGAATATGATAAAGAATATAGGTAGGAATTTTACCTAAGTTTAATGGAAAGTTTGAAAAGAGATGAATGGGTTTTGTGTTTGTTATTTTCTTCTTGAAGTGTAGTGAATGGTAAAGAGTATTTTGAGAGAGATTTGTTGGAGAAAGGTTTTGAGAGGGAATTTTGATAGAGTTTTGTTATGTAAAATAAGTGTGTGAAAGAACGAAGAAGGAAGGGGGTATAGGGTATTTATAGAATTTTTGGAGTGAATTTTTGATGTAATAAAATAAATTGAGAATAAAATAATATAGAGAAAGAGAGGGAGTGGACGGTGGTTTCTAGAGAGAGAAGAGAGAGTATATTTTGTTTGTTTTTAATTTTGTTAAAGAAAAGAAATAATATGTAAAGTTTGATGTGAATAAAGTTGTATTGTAAATATAAAAAGTAAGAAAATAAGTATGTAGGTAGTAAGAAATGGGTATAAGAAAAAGTAGAGATAGTGAAATAGTAATGAATAGTAGGAATAGTACTATAAATAGTAGACTAGACATATAAAATACTGATAGTAATAAAAATATGCGTAATCAAGCTATATCTGTTATTTTTAGTTCCCGATAAATTCTAAAATTGATATTTTTGAAATCCTTGTTTAATTACGAGTCTTTTGGTGTTAAAGAAATATTTTTATTATTTCGAGCTTCGGGATACGCTTTTCGAGAACTAATCCCGTTTGAGTCCGAAGAACACTAGAAATTCGAGAATATGATATTTTTATGTTACCCTATATTATTACAAACTATTTTAAGCCTTTAACTTAATTTCGTTTTCTAGGGTTTGAGAACGCGGGATTACTGGAGTTGAAATTGTTTGATTGTCTTGGTCCTTGTTGACTTTTGAAACTCTGGTTTGACTAGGGTTAGGGTTTAATCTAATTTACCCTAGAAATTGGGGTTTACCTCAAGGATTAGCTAGATGGACTTTCTCATGTTCGGGTTTTCAAATCGAACGATTATTGAACTTTCTATTTTTGTTTTTGAAAATTCTCTTATGTAATTCCGTGATCGAAATTGATTAAGGTACGGTTTCAACTTGGGTTAAACTTTAGGGTTTCGATTCGGTATTCTAAAACCAATCTCAAAAAATTCGAGGGCTTACAAGGTATGTAGTATGATTGTTGTTGGTGGTAGTGTACCAATGTACTTAGTGCTTGTCTTGTGGAGAAACGAGGGCTCAAGACCACTAAACACCCTAGTCCATACAAGTTGCAATGGCATTATGATAGTGGTGAAACTAAGGTGAACAAACAAGCCAAGGTTGCTTTTCGCATCGGGAGGTACGAGGATGTAGTTTTGTGTGATGTTGTACCGATGCAGGCTTGCCATGTATTGTTAAGAAGGCCATGGAAGTTTGACAGGAACGTGATTCATGATGGCTTTTCAAACTAGTATTCACTTATTCATAATGGCAAGAGTTACAGTCTTAAGCCAATGACCCCTAAGAAGTTTATGAAGATCTGTTGCAATTACAACAATCTTTTAGGAAACACAAGGAGAATGAAAAGCAAAAAGAGAGTCAAAGAATAAAAGAAAAAGAAAATGAAAAAGAGAGGAAGGCTGGAAAGAGTGAGAAAGACCAAGTCGAAAGAGGTTCGACTTTAGTGGTGAGAGAAAAGGAGAGTGCAGCCTTGCAAAAGGAGAGTTGTATGGCGAAAGTGAGTGTTGTGAGGCAAACGTTGGTAATGAAACAACCTATGTTATTGATGATTTACGAAGAGACATGTTTGAACACTATTGAATTTCCTGACTCTTTGTCTAGTGTTATTGTCTCTCTTTTGCAGGACTTTAATCATGTCTTCCCTAAGGAAATCCCAAAAAGATTACCTCCAATTTGAGAAATTGAGCATCAGATTGACTTTATACTCGGAGCTATCATTCCAAATAGACCATCTTATAAAAGTAATCCTGAAGAGGCAAGGAGCTTCAAAGGCAGGTTCATGAACTATTGGAGAAGGGGTACGTAAGGGAAAGCATGAGTCGTGTCCAATACCGATGGTTTTGGTGCCTAAGAAGGATGGGTCATGGAGAATGTGTTTTGATTGAGCCATTAACAATATCACGGTAAAGTATCTTCATCCCATTCCTTGTTTAGATGACATGTTAGATGAATTACATGGCTCATGTGTGTTTTCAAAAATTAATTTTAAAAAGGGTATCATTAGATAAGGATGAGAGAAGGAGATGAGTAAAAAATCGCAATCAAAACAAAGTATGGTTTATATGTGGTTGGTTATTCCTTTTGGATTAACTAATGCACCGAGCACTTTCATGAGATTAATGAACCATATTTTGCTTACCTTCATTGGCAAGTTTATGGTTGTTTATTTTGATGATATCCTGATCTATAGCATGAACTTAGAAGATCATTTAAGCTATTTGAGATCTATTTTAGATGTGCTTCGAAAGGAGAGATTATTTGCTAACTTTAAGAAGTGCACCTTTTGCACAAATAGACTTGCCTTTCTTGATTTTATTGTTAGCGCGTATGGATTATAGGTAGATGAAGAGAAAGTTCATGTAATCCAGGAGTGGCCGAGTCTAACAAGTGTGAGTTAAGTTAGGAGTTTTCATGGACTAGATAGCTTATATAGGAGGTTTATGAAGGACTTCAATAGCATTGCAAAACCAATCACTAAAGTAATCAAGAAGAATGTGGGCTTCAAATGGGGGGAGGAATAGGAAAAAGCTTTCAAGCTAATTAAGGATAGAATAGAACATACTAATAGAATTGAAAAGAACTGCCTTTTCTATATACTTTCCCTAGTTCCGTTGCTGCCACGATCTTTAAGCAATCGATATAAGATAAAACATGCACCTTTACTTACTTTACCTGATTTCGCTAAAACTTTTGAAATTGAATGTGATGCTTCAGGTTTAGGAATTGGAGCAATGCTGATGCAAGCAGGATGACCCATTGCAAATTTCAATAAGAAGCTTAATGGGGCAGCCTTAAAATACCCTACTTATGATAAGGAGTTATATGCACTAGTTAGGCCTTTAGAAACCTGGCAGCATTACCTATGGCCATAGGAATTTGCAGTTCATACGGATTATGAATCTTTGAAGCATTTGAAGGGCCAGCAAAAATTGAACAAAAAGTATGGACATTAGATGGAGTATATAGAGACGTTTCCTTATGTCATCTGCTATAAGCAAGGTAAGGAAAATATTGTTGCCAATGCGCTTTCTCGTAGATATGTTCTAATCTCAACACTTGATGCTAAGCTACTTGGTTTTGAACACATTAAAGATTTATATGCTATAGACCAAGATTTTGCCGAAATTTATGCTAGTTATGAAGAGACTACCTATTGAAAATTCTTTAAACATGATGGATATCTATTTAGAGAAAATAAATTATGTGTTCCAAATTGTTTAATCAAGGAGTTGTTAGTGACAGAGACTCAAAGTGGTGGTTTCATAGGGCGCTTTAGGGTAGCAAAGACTTTAAGTGTTTTGTAGGAACATTTTTATTGGCCCCAAATGAAGAGGGATGTTAAGAGAGTTTGTGAGAAGTATATCACGTGCAGGTAAGCTAAATCCCGAGTACAACCTCATGGTTTGTATACTTTATTTGTTATTCCTAGTGAGCTTTTGGCGGATATTTCTATGGATTTTGTATTAGGTTTGCCTAGGAGTAAGACTAGTAGGGATTCTGTGTTTGTTGTTGTGGATAGATTTTCGAAAATGGCACATTTTATTCCATGCCACAAAACTGATGATGCTTCTCATGTTGCAGACCTATTCTTTAAAGAGATTATTCAACTTCATAGTATGCCTAGAGCAATTGTATCCGATAGAGATGTTAAGCTCTTGAGTTACTTCTACAAGACCTTATGGTGTAAGTTAGGAACTAAACTATTGTTTTCTACATTTTGTCTTCCACATTTTGATGGTCAAACTGAAGTAGTAAATAGGATTTTATCTACTTGTTAAGGGCTATCATTAAGAAGAATATTAAAACTTAGGAGGAATACCTACCTCATGTTGAATTTTCTTATAAACGTACCACTCATTTTGTTACTAAACATTTATCATTTGAGATTGTGTATGGTTTTGTAAGCCCCGGAAAATTTCAATAAATAATTTCAAGATGAACTTCGAAAATAGACCCTAAAAATCACTCCAAATTAAAACCGAATTTCAACTAGTCCAAAAACATGAACGAATTCAGAAACTTCTTAATCTTGAGAAAATGGAAATCTTTAAAAATAAAATAAGAACGCAGTGGTCTTTAAATTCAAAACCACGACGTACGAAAAATTTCATATTTAACTTCAACTTATAAAATCGAGTAATATAAAACCCAAAAACAAATTATTAAAAAGTAAATAATGATTAACCTTTGGAAATAAAACTCAATTCAAGAATTTCGAAAACGTTAAAAGATATTAAATACTTACAAAAATCAAATTTAAAATAAACTTCTCAAAGTGAATACGTTGTATAAATATAAAATATCAGTTTCCAAATTGGCAAGGATCTAAACAGGAAAAATCACCTGTAAAACCCTAACCGGAATACAATAGCTTGAGTCCGACAATCTAGCCCCCCTAACCCTAGAGGCCGAGATGTAGTTTAAATATGTAGAGTAGCTCATAGTAATATAAGTTTTCTTAAAAGTATCAGAATGGTAAATTTTTGACTTATTTCGAACCCGTTTGGATACAGACTTCGAAAAGTGTGTCCCTGGGGTTCGAGATATCAAAAATATACCAATAGTACCGAGACTGTAATTTCATAAGATTTCCAAATATATCAGTTATGAAATTTTTCGGGTTATAAAAATTACAGTTATAACCTTTTATCGTATTTCCATTATTACCGGTAATTGATTAATCTTTGTCACTATTCATTTTTATTTCATTACAAAATTTTATTATTCTTATAAAGCCTTATATTTTAGATAAATATTTTATGTGTTATAGAAAATTTTGTTTTTCTAAAATTTAGTTCGTTTCGGGTCTTTACGGGATCAGATTCTATTTAAGACCCGATACTAAAAATAAAATAAATTAATTTAACAATTGGAAAATATTTTAAAAATATTTTTATTTTCATAAAATAATTTTTTAGAATTTTTCGGGTTATAAAAATATTATTTATAGCCCATATTCGCGTATTTTGATCATACCGTAACATAATTGTTAAAATACTAAAATAATTCAAATAATTATAATTTTAATTATGAAAAATCTGCTACAAATATTTGGAATAAATTTTCTAATTTTATTTTATTTTGTTTTATTTTATTAAAAAAGTACCTTTACAACCCATACCTTCAAGTACACCTTACACATATCACTTCATTTTCACTTCAATCTTCCTACACAATATTCCATACTTCATGGCAGATTTTTCCTCTTCTTTATGGCTGCCATTGTCCTTTATTTACTCCATTTTGACTAATTTAATTATATTCAACTCCTTCTTAAGAAAGCTACATAATACATTTATTATACAAATCAATTTCAAGTCAAAATTCAAACAAATTTCTCTCTCCTCCCTCTTCCTAATTCACGTGCAGCATGTCCAAATTGGCTGCCTTGTTTTATTTTATTTTATCTCATTTATTCAATTAAAACACTCATTTTCTCTCTCTCCTTCATTTATTCACTTTCCCTCTTTCATTCTTTAGTCTTTCTCTCTCATTTTTCCTCTCTTTCTTCTTCTTGTCCTCTTGTTCCTCCATGAAAAACAAGCTGCCCCCTTCTTCTTCCATGGCTTCCACACCTATTTCTTAAAGATTTCTAAGCAAATCTTCTTCCCAAAGCTCCATAGGTGATATAGGTAAAGTGTAATGAAGGTTTCATGTATCAAATGACCTTCCATAAGCTTAAAAGCTTAGGATGATGATGCCAATAATGAAACACTCCTTTTCTCTACTTTTATTATCTTGTATTTCAATTATTTTCTTGTTTAAAGTTGATATGTTTTGTAGATCTAAATTTTTGTAGCTTTGATTTTCGTTTATGCCATGGATCTTATTATTTAAGTTGTTATCTTTGTTATTTCTTATGATTTATATATAGATCTATCATCCATATGTCTATCTTAGTGATTTATGCATTTAAAACTAGTTTAGAAGACTAGATCTAGTGTTTTGAGTTCATAAATGCATTAGATCTTTGTTTATGTTCATGAACAACTTGCTATGGATGATGAGTAGGAAAATTATAGGAAACTCAAGATCTATTTTATTTTCAACAAAAACAACTTTTGAAAATTCGGATGAAAATGGAACCATATTTAGAAAAGTGGTTTTTTCAACTTCAAAATGTGTATTTTTCATTTAAATGAAGGGCTTAGGTATAGATACCATAAATAAAGATTTTGATAAGTAAAGTTTAGATCCATGATGTTTATAGCTCATTACCATGCATTTGTTTTATGTTTATGCTCATATTAAGTATAGATCTTAGTTATGGACTCAAACAAAATTGTGAAATCGTATTTTGGCAAGACCCCCATTTAAAAACCACTTTCCAAGTGTCAAAATGTAATTTTTACTTAAGAAAATGAAGGCTTAATATATGAATATCATCAAGACTTCTTTTTACAAGAATCAAAAGTGATTTCCAAAGGTTATTTTCAAAATAAAAATTCTATTTTCGGATTTTGGCCAAAGCCTATTTTAAAAACATGTTTTCCAACTCAAAAATGAAGTTTTTATTTATGAAATGAAATGCTCTTGGGATAGGATATGTGAGGAATGGATTTTCATGAGCTTAGATAGATTTTATCAAAAGATATAACCAAAAATGAATTTTGTAAATTCGGATCCCAACCAAGACCAATTTTTAGAACCCGTGTATCAACTCCAAAACTCATGTTTTATGTGAAAAATGAAGTATATAGGTAATAGATATCATTAAGCAATGATTTTTACTAGTTAAAATGAGTTTAGGCATGAGTAAGGTGTTAAACAAGTAATGGAATTAAAATGAAAAATTTTGAGTTAGTGGTCAAATTGTCAAATTCGTAATTTGAGATGATACATAAGTAATCACTTAGTATTTGAGCTCAAATTGCAAGTTTTATGTGTTAAATGAAGTCCTTAGGCAATAGATATAGTAAAGACTTAAATTTTAATGCATTGAACAAGTTTTTCCCAAAGAAATCATTCAAAAAGTGGATTTTCTAAAATTCGGATTTTTGAGTAAATCATATTGGAAAACATATTTGCAAAGTGTAAAATACAAATTTTTGTGTAAGAATGAAGTCCTTAATGGTTATGTATGGTTGAGCCTTAATATCAAATGATTTTTACTTGAAGGAATCACTCAAAAACCAATTTTTACCAAATTCGGAATTTGGAATCAACCCCACTTGAAAACATGTTTACAAAGTGTAAAATGGAAATTTTTATGTAGAAATGAAGGTCATAAGTAATATATATAATGAAGACTCGCTTTTGACAAAAATAATTATATTTTCTTAAGTAACAAATCCAAAACAAATGGAAATGATCAAGGTTAGAAAACTAGATTTTTCACAAGTAGTTGTCATTATGGTCTTGCAAAATAAAAAGTTATAAAATTTCCTTTTAGCAAAATCATCAAGATCATGCATACATTAAGTCATCTCATTTCATTCATGTTACGAAATCACTCATATTGCATGTATGGCTAATTTACAAAGTAGGAACATTACAAACAATTACAAAACTACTTTTTGGAAGTTGAAATTGTTGCTGCCCTAATCTGATCCAAACTTTTCGAAGCATCAATGTAAACCCTCAAAAATTTTCATAATTCATAGAAAATAATTCTAAAAAGTTAGAAATTTAAATCCCAAAAATCGACTCAAGATAAAAACCAAATTCTAGACCGAGTCAAAACACTGGAAACGAAACCCTAAAAATTGAACCAAGTTAAAACTTAATTCCAAATAAGAACAAAAACGAGTTTTCTCAATCTTGAGAAAACAAGAACCCCTGAAACAAAATATAAAGTCCAATTACCGATATAATCAACGTCCATACGTCGATTAAATAATCTACCCAATTCCTAAAACGCAAATCGAAACAATAGATCCAAATACCGCTTAACAACGAGATAATAAAATCCTAATTCCTTCAGTAAAATTTTAGAATCACAAAATCCAAATTTTCCACAAAAGTCAAATTGAGTCAACTCATAAACCTAGACTCGGTTAAACGATCCCGAGAACTAAAAACAAATAAATAATCACGAATAAAATAAGATAAACCACAGACGTCGAGCTAGAAATATAAACGATCAAAACTCAAAAATTATACGATCTTACGAATAACTCAGTAAAATCGGAAATCAAAACGGAACCCTAAAAGTCAACAAGCCTACAACGAACCCTAGTGTTAAGATCCGGCAATCCCGCGTTTTCAAACCCTAGAAAACGAAATTAAGTTAATGGCCTAGAATAGTTCGTAATAACGTAGGGTAACATAAAAATATCAGATTCGCGAATTTTGAGTGACCTTCGGACCCAAACGGGATCGGTTCTCGAAAAGCGTGTCCCGGAGCTCGGAATATTAAAAATATTCCGTTTATACCAATAGACTCGTAAAAATACAAGGATTCAAAAATATCAGTTTTAGAATTTTTCGGTAGCTAAAAATTACAGATATCGCATTATTACGCGTATTTTTATTACTACCGGTACTTTAATTGTCTAGTCTACTATTCATAGTACTTTTCTACTATTCATTACTATTTCACTATCTCTACTTTTTCTTACACCTACATATCTATTTTCTTACTTTTTATATTTCCAATACACCTTTAATCAAATCATACCTTACATATTAATTATTTTCTTACAAATTTCACTCAAAAATCAACTCACTCTCTCTCCCAATGCCCAAAACCGGCGCCTCCCCCTCTCCATCAATCTCTATTTTGTTTCTTTTTCAATTTATTTTATTACATCCAAAAATCACTCCAAAAATTCTATAAATACCCCCTTCCTCTTCCACTCTTTCACACAATTCATTCACTACCAAAACTCTCTCAAAATCTCTCCACAAATTCTCTCTTCAAGAATTCTCTCTACCAAAACTCTCTCAAACCAATTCCTCACAAAAATCATCCCTCATACATAAACTATCTACCACATATTACTACTCACATAATACCCATTTCATCTACCACCTTCATACCTCTTACATACCTTAGGTAAATATTTTTCATCTATTATTCATCCATGTCATGTAACTTAACATGACTATGGTGTTGTTTTGAAACTCATATGAGTAGTAAAAGCAACAACATGTTCATGTTTTGTTCTTGTACATAAGCTTCCTATTTTATTATGTTGTTATTATTATTGTGATTATTTGCTTATATATATAGTATTATGTATATATATGTATATATATTTATTTAGAGCATATAAGCTCATTTGTTATTTATTTATTTTCAAGTTATGCAATTTATTTATTTTATGTTGATATTAAGACTAGTCTTTCTAGTCTTAGACTTGTCCATATCAAGTCAAAACAATCTTTTATTTATTCTTTAATCTTTCGGGACTAGTCCATTCTTAGTCCCGGGATGCCTTGATAAAGCTAAGGCTCCAATACTTGATCGGGATTCCTTGATGAAGCTAAGGTTCCCAATGCTTGATATTTTATTTTCTTGCTCATTAATTATTTTTAGTATTTTCTTATGTTCTTATTATTTTATATGCTCATGATACTTGCATTTGCATAATGTTAATGTCTCAACTAGTCTAAAAATAGAATCTTGTTTTACTAAATGAACTCAAAGCTAAGTTTCCAATTATATGATTTACCACAAAAACATGAAGTTATTATCAACAACCTAGAAATAGAATAATACAAGTTTTCTCAAGTTTTCTTAAATAACAAAGATAGTTTTACCAAGAAAACATAAATAAATATTTTCCTTGTATTTTATGGTAATCTAAGTTTTTAGAAAAATAAATCGTTAATATCGAAAGTTTAAGACTTAAATTCTTTTCTAAACTAAGGAACAAACTAGTTTTCAAAGTTAAGACAAAAATCAACTCATCAAGTTATGAACCCACTTAGGAAAAATAATGATTTTCAAATTTCTAAAAGAAGGAACTAATTTTCAAAGGAATATAAATGAGGTAAGATTTATAATAATGGATTTTATAAAAATGATTCTTTTCAAAAGAAATGAAAGAACAAGTTTTGGAAAGCAAAAGCTTATATTTTAGAAATGAATATAAGAAGACAAAATTCATTTTCTAAAACCATCCTAAATACAAAATTATAAAAAGGTTTTGAACCTAATATACTTTTTGATAAAAATAGATCTTTTATCACTAGAAGCGAAATTTATGAAAAACTAAGGTTAAAAGGAAAATTTACTTGTTTTGGAAAAGGAAATGAAGAAAATAAAATAAGAATATACTCATTTATAACAACCTAGTAAAAATATAAAGTTTCTTTAAATACTTGAAAAGAAAATTTCAAAGTTAAAGTTTAAATGAATTGTTTTATGAAATAAATTGTTGAGACACTACCATTAGGATTTTTGCATATAAAGTGAGCATACCTATATATTCAAAAGTGTTTATCAAATATATATTTATATTGTTACAAAAGGATTTTCTTTAAAATGAAGTTGAGTTAGAAAATTCGTTTTAAATCCGTACCTGACGTTTTCGGAACCCAAATGACCTTTTATGACCAAGATAAGTTTAGAAATGGATAGAACTTTTCGAATAGGTAGAAAACGGTATATCATATGCGAAATTCCGAGTTAAAATGAGCAAGTTATGGCCATTTTAAGTTGGAATTTCTTCTTATACGATTTTACCACGATTTTAAGTAAAGTTTAGAATCTCCAAGAATAGAAATTCATGGAAGACTTATCCCGGGTATTTCTTTTGTCTAGGTGACGAAGGATACGAGAATACCCTACCCGAGGATTACTACGACTAAGAAGATAGCGAAATGGACGAGTGAGTTATTCCTTCTAATTTCGTTACCTTGCTTGTGCTTGTAATGTAGTAGCATTAGTATACTAAGAAAAGATAAAAACGAATATATTTGGGGATTTCGGGATTATGCGATTCTATGTTTATGCGTGAATGAGAATTAAGAATATCGCAACTTCGATCTGCTTGTTTAAATAATTTTGTTTACTTACTTGTATGATTGTTTATTGTTGCTAAATTGATTGATCGCCCCTAATAAACCTTAATAAGGTTTGACCTAAGAACAATAAAACGTTCACGCATAGCATCCATCGAGTCACATCTATTTCTGAAGGCTGCTACTCCTACGCGTAGAGTTGGATTGGCTGTGATCGTGCGGTGCCACGGGCCATGTTCCTTCCTGGAGAATCCAAATCGCTCGGGGAAAGCGACTCTAGGTTCGGAGCCGAGCCAACCGAACGCTGTGGGTGAGGACCTGGGGACTAGCAGTAGAAGGTCGAGGACCTTCAACCCCGATTCCCTAACCTTTGATACGGAGGGGTAAATCCGTTCTATATATGGTTTCCGGATGACTATATATATTCGCGTAATCATGTGATTGTTGCATTGTATGCATAGCATATGTGTGATTAAATAAATAAACTTGTTTGAAATATGGTCGAATGAAAAGGAATATCTCACTAAGCTAGTTGTAGCTTATACCCCTATAGATTTTGTTGAAACAGGTATATTCGTGGATTAAATTTGAGGATCATGACATTAAGGAAGTCATGGACGGATGATTAAGGATATGGAATCATACGATGAAGAAATTTTGTAAGGTTCTTTATATGTGCTAACCTATATGATTAGGGACGTATATTTATTTGAAGATAATAGAAGAATATGCTTAAGAATTGAATTGTGATATGCTTATGTTATTAAGTATTCTCTTTGCCTTGTTACTTATTTATTATCAATGTAAATTGCGCTACTCCGATGCGTCCCCTTGGTTGTGATGTACGCCTTGTACATAATATGGAAGCCTTTGCATGACTAAGGTAGTCATTCCTAGGCTTTAGTATTGTGTACGGCGGACTGCCACGTTTAGGGTACCTCGGGGCGTGACAATCAAAGTTTTCGAAACTTAAATATAATATTAGAATTAGATAGATCTTTCGAAGTAGATAGAAATCGATATATAATTTGCGAGATTCCGAGTTAAAATGACCAAGTTATGGCCATTTTAAGTTGGAATTCCCGCTTAGGACGAGAATTACGAGCTTGATAGTTCGTATAAAATCATTTAGATTAGTTTGAGTTGAAATACTTATTAGGGTATTTCTTCCTTTTTAGGAGATCTCGAGATCGACGATTCCCTGCCACCGAATTATTATTACTAGAAGACCGGAGATCTAATGGCCGAGTGGGTCTTCTCCTTTTTTTGTTACCTTGTTTGTGCTTGTAGTTAGTCGCATTAGAATTATAGGAACAAGATAAAAATCGATATGAATGGGGATGGGAGATATGTTGAGACTGTGATGAATGTATGCCAAAGAATACTAAAGCATATCGAAACCACGATTTGATTGGATAACTGCACCGTTCATATTATTTCTGTTATGTGTATGATATTGGCTGGTCACTCTAAAGAATGTATAAATATTTTGACCTAAGCAAAAAGTAAATTGATCATGCATCGCATCGGACATATTGCATTTGGTAGCATGCTACTCCTACCCAGGTCGATCGGTATGGTCCGAGGACTCGTTTGGATAATGAGACCCGGGATCAGAGCTCATCCATAGGAAACTAAGGCGCATCGGGGATGTATTCCATGTGTGAGCCTAGCCGAGGCGAGTGCTATAAGCCGAGGGCTTGGGGACTAGCAGCAGTCGTGTAGACTTCAATACCATCCCTAACCAAGATATGGAGGGCATAAATCCGTTCTGTGTGTGGGTTTCGGATACCATACATAATTGCTTGCTACATGTTTGTTCATGCAAGCATATGATTGATTAATAATTTGTTTGTTATGGTACGAATTAAGGGAATTCTCACTAAGCTAGTATAGCTTATACCCCAATAGTTGTTTAAATTAGCAGGTTATTCCAAGAATGCTAAGTGAGGACCAAGATGGTTGAAGCCGATAATGACTTCAGGATTCCGGCAAGATATAAGAATGATTGAAGTTTCTGGCTAAGTTTTATGATTTGTCTTGTAATAGTTTATGTAGGGAAGTCTGTGGATGAATGTAATTGAAGTTGAATGATTTGTATTTTGAAGTAAGTGGTTTGTATCGAAAGTATAGTGGATTTTATTTCCTTTACATTGTTACTCAATTGTATCAACATAAAATGTATCATTCCGATGTGTCTCTTTATGTGTTAGACGCCTTGTACATAGTATGGAAGCCTTCGCGTGACTGAGGTGGTCATTCTTAGGCTTTAATATTGTGTACGACAGACTGCCACGTTTAGGGTACCCTTCGGGGCGTGACAGGTTTTAATCCACTAACCCTATTGGATTTGTTGCCTTTACCTATATTTGAGTTTGTTAATTTAGATGGTAAAAAGAGGGTGGAGTTTGTTATGCAGATTCATGAATAGGCCAGGATCAATATTGAGAGGCAGATAGAGCAGTATGCTAAACAAGTCGACAAAGGACGACGTCATATAGTCTTTGAACTCGGTGATTGGGTTTAACTACATATGTGCAAGGAAAGATTTCTTGAGCAAAGACGTTCTAAGTTGCTTCCAAGAGGCGATGGTCCTTTTCAAGTTCTGGAGCGCATCAACGACAACACTTACAAACTTAATTTGCCAGGTGAGTATACTATAAGTGCCACTCTTAATGTTACTGATCTAAGTCCATTTGATGTAGATGATGAAGATTTAAGGAGAAATCCTTCTCAAGAGAGGGAATGATGGAGATATGGCTAAAGGTCAAGAGTAGATCCACTTGTGATGCTACTTGGACCAACTTTAAGGACTCGGGCTAGAAGATTCAATGAAGCACTCAACGAGTTGATTCAGAAGGTTCAAGAGGAGGAGATACATTTGCACACCATCCAAAATAATCCAAACTAATCGACATCATTAAGGCGAGCTTAGGAATAAATCAAGTGTAACGCCCTAACTTGAAGGCATTACAACCCGCCACGTATCATCTCTTATATAAGACACGCAAAGGCTATCTACAATAATGCATTAATCACCTGTAAACACACATAGGGTATCTCATCGGATACGAAACCTGTTTAAACTAAAAACATATACTTCATAAAACATAAACTCCTGGTTCAAACATAAAATCCAAGTTGACATCCCATAGCCCCTAATTTCAATAGAAACTAAAAACTGTTTACATCAAAAATCTTTTCATTGAAACCAACCTAAACATCCAACTATAACTTGAAAAGATCTAAATGTTTCTTCTTCTTAGAAATTTTGATATATGAAGCCTAGCTCTCAGCTGGGTAGTAGGGTCCACTATCGCCATCCCCGTTATTAAAGAATAACTCATATCCAGAAAGATCATATACTATATCCTCTTCACCTATACCTGAAATTTAAAAGAATGAGCGGAGATACCCAGTACGATAACTCCAATCCAAAAACAAATGCATATGCACATACAACATACATATAATTCATGCAACTTAAGCTAATGCAAACAGTCATATTTTTATCTTTCTTAAGCCAACAAAACAACACAGTCTAATATTAGGTATACTCTAATCCCGAACTCGGAGTTACTTAGACCCTATTGAAAATCAAACAACTCTTTGAAAATAATAATCATATACATATATGGATGAGTAGGTACTCCCTAAATACCCCGAATCCAGAACACCTATTTCTACTAGAATCATATCAAGGCAGGAGTCCACTAGGGACAACCTCACACCAAAATCATCAGGGTGCCTCACCAGTATCACTGTGTGTCAAGTCTCTACTGGTCAAAGCCAAGCACAATCAATTAGACAATTATTAAGTCGAATATAATTAGTTTTATTATGAAATTTTGTTCCTATAACCAGTCAATCAATACTAAATTTACAAGCAAAAACAACAAGTAAGGATTGGTTGTACCTTTCTCAATTTCAGGAATACAAATCAAATTCTCAAATCCGATATCAACAACAACAAAATCAACCCGAACTCCCCAAACCCCTATATCAACACCAACAACAATTCCATAAACTCCAAATATCCTATTACAACATATATATATACATCAATAGATATGATCACATTAACAGACATGAATTCTCCAAAAAGCCTAACCTGAAAAAAATCTCCACTATCTTACACCATCTACTCCAATCAAACTCCACAAATATGCTCAAGAACAACAATGAACCGCACAAAACTCCATAAATTCCAAATATTTCACCGAAACCCAAATATTATATGACAACAAGAACATATAAAGATGATCTAATCACACATTGTTTAAATTCATTAAAGAAAAGATGAAACTTACTGACTTGGATCACCAAAACCCGACTCATATCCATAAATTCGGATTCCAACCAAATCTAGGGTTTCTTTCATGCAAACAATCACAAAATCCTTAGAACTTGCATGAAATTCGCATAAATCTTGTATGAGAACATTATACTCACTTGTTTTAATCACAAAACTCACTCCTTATCCAATCAAGAAAGATTAAACCTGAGATCTAAATCCTTCCTATGTTTTCCTTTAAGAACATAACAAAACCCTAAGAAAACTTATGCAAATTCGTATATAACCCATAAGAGAAGGTTAAGATCACTTACTTTGGATCAAAAACACACTCCTGATGATTCTCCAATCCTAGATCTCCAAGAACGCTCCAAAACTCTCTTATATGAAGGAAAAATATGATAAAAATGTTTCTGTCGAAAACCATTTCTGTCACGCTCCAAAGGGTACCCTAAACGTAACAATTCGCCACATGCCATATAGGACTCACGAATCACTACCCAAGTCCTTCGGGAGTCTTGTACGGATGTAAGGCGTCCCTTTACGATAATAGAATACTCTAATCGATGGAGTTAAAGAGTTTAATTTGGCATTCAATAGCATTAGAAAATAAATCAAAACACATATGTAATTACTTATAAAAATATAAGGGGCATTCCCCCACAAAAGAATTCAATTAGAGATCTATTACAGTCATCTAGAGTCTCTTGGTTTCCTATGGAAGTCTAAGCAAATCTGAATACACTTCTAGAGTAAACACCTAGCTCCTATACCTGAGCTGTAGCTTATCTCGGTCTAAGCCATATGAATTCGTGCTGCAATAAATAAAATTGTAGGGACGTAAGCTACACTGGCTTAGTGAGTGAGAACTTCTAAGATCACAATTATAACACATCAATCAAACAAGTGATTAATCAAACAAATGATATGCATAAAACATATGGAATCATCAAACATATGACTAGTCGGAAATCATATGTGGATGGACTTGCGCCCTCCATCCCGGGTGAGCAGATTAACGAATCTTGTGGTACTACTCAATGTGCCGTTTAAGATCACGGTCAACCAGCTCATTAATTCGTTTATGGATCACGATTACCAACTCATTAATTCGTTTATGGAACGATTAACCAACTTTTACACCGTTTAGGATCACGGGCAACCTAACCATGCTAATGCTTCATCCCCATTTGATATGAATGAGTCCATATTTATTTTCAATGTCGAATAGTCAATTATACCAATTCTTTAAGTGATCAATCAATAATCGCAGGCAGTCAATCTTAATTCATCTATACAAGCAATGGTTAAGCACCCGGCTTCGATATTCTTATATTCAATTTCTCATATCAACAACAACCATATATAATTCCCATTCATCCCCATCATGCATATCCATTTTATCTTTACCAAATATCTAGTGCAACTATCATTACAACGACATACAATAATTGAAATCGGAAGTGGTACTCACATGGCCATGGATCACTGGTCTTTTAGTAATAATAGTCTGGTGGTAGGGTATTGTCAAATTCGGGGTCACCTAAAAAGGAAGAAATACCCTAATAAGTATTTCATCACTTAACTAATCCAAACTATATATCAAAACTTAATAAATTCGTAATTCTCGTCATTTGCGGAAGTCCCGACTTGAAACGGCTATAACTTGGTCATTTTAACATGGAATTTCGCAAATTATATTTCGATTTCTATGTACTTTAAAAGATCTATCTAATTATAATATTATTTTCAAGTTTTGAAAATGTTTAGGTCGAAAAACAGCAGGATCAGTTCTGATTAGTAACGATTTTCCAATTTCGAAAATAGTTTTGTAAATGTTTGAAATGTTTCTACTTTATAGATCAATTATACATGCAATATTAATGATTTCCTATCATGAATGGCATGTTATGAGTTTAATGTATGCATGATCTTGATGATGTTTACTAAAAGAAAATTTTTAAACTCTTCATTTTTGCAAGACTTCAAGAGTAACCACTTTTAAGAAAACTAGTTTCCTAACTTTGCTAACTTACTTGTGTTTTGGGATTATTTCTTAGGAATTTCTAGTTATCTTTGTTAGAATTGAGTCTTCATAATATTTATTACTTAAGACCTTCATTTCTACATAAAAATTCCCATTTCATACTTTGTAAACATGTTTTCAAGTAAGATCTATTCCCAAATCCGAATTTTTAGAAATTTTGTTTTTGAATGTTTTCTTTAAGAAAAACTTGTATAATGCATTAAAATTTAAGGCTTTATTATTCCTATCCCTTATGGACTTCATTTACTAAATAAAACTTTCATTTTGAGTTTGGAAAATAGGTGTTTTTATGGAAATAATCCAAAATTACGAATTTCCTAAATTGAGTAGTAACTCAAAATTTCCTATATTGTTTCTACTCTTTGTTTTGCATATTCCTCTTATCAAATCTCATTCCAACTTATAAAAATCATCACTTAGTGATATATATTACCCATACCCTTCATTTTTCATATAAAACATACGTTTTAAAGTTGACAAAGGGGCTTTTAAAGCATGGTTTTGAATTTATACGAATTTTTCATGTGAACATTTCAACAAAAGTTTTTCTTTTTCAAGACTTACTAACTACAACATTTATATACAAAAGATAAAACCTTTATGAGCATTAATGCATTAAAACAAAAAATATTCATGAGATCATGAATGTCAATTATAATATGAGTATCTAAATACTAGATCTACTACTTATGATGCATGAAATGAAGTTTGAAGGCATGAACATGGATTTTTATGCAAGATCTCTACTTTACTCTATTATTATATGCACGAACATGAAGATATTCGAACAAAAACTCATTTAAACACAAGATCTACTCTTGTGATGGCTTGATATTCATGTAGTAGTATTTTCTTGTCCTTAGCAAGTGCTCATGGGGACTTAAACATGAAAACACTCATGAATAATCTTACCATTACAAGATTTAATGCAGCGAAGGATTAAGATTCATCACCTAAGGCTTGAATCAAGTGGAAAATGAAGAAGAAAACATGTTTGTGTGAGTGTGAGTGTGTGTGTGGGGTGTGAAGGTCACGCCACAAGGGAAGAAAAGAGAGAGAGTTTGTGAGTTTTTGAACAAATGAAATGAATGAAAGAGAGAGAAAAGTAAAAGAATATATATAGTAAGGTAACTATAATTATAATAAAGGAAGAAAATAAAACAAATTGAGGGTAAATAAGGGGGGTGTGCGCCAGCCACAATGGGAGGGAAAGAGAATGTTAAATTAATTTTGTTTTGTAATTTATGTAATAAAAATTTATAAATATAATAATTTGTTAAGAGACAAATTTTCATTGGAAAAGAAAATGTAATTGAGTGTTTGTAAGGATGCAAGACTAGGTATGGCTTATGTGCGTAGTAGGTTGTATTTGTAAATAGTAATGAATAGTAAATAAGATAATTACTTTACCGTTAGTAAGGAAAATACGAGAAAAATGCTATATCTGTAATATTTATAACCCAAAAAATTATAAAACTTATATTTTTGAAATCCTTATTAAATTTCTGTTCTAAAGAGTATTCTGGAATATTTTTCCGAATTTCTAGTTCTAGGGCTCACTTTTCCGTAATGGATCTCGAGAAGGCTCGGAATAGAAAAATTTTCAAAATTAGAATTTTTTATGGTTTGAAATATACTTTAAAACAATATTCCACAATAAATTATTTTATAAAATTTATTTTAATTCGAAACCGAAGGAAAGTCGGATCCAGTGTTCCTAGGTTTCTCTCACAAGGTTTATACTAATCAGTTTAGGGTTTTGGTTTCCGTTTCCAAAGTCTACTTGATTACTAGGAAAACCGGGGTTTACAGTTTCTTGCGTCTCGTATATATAGAAATTGCTCATACGCCGGCGGCGTACGTAGAAATTTTGTCGGTGTACACCTTACGCTGGCAAAAATTACACGAACACTGGCGGCGTTCATTAAGGCTTTGAATTCCCAAAATTTTGATCCAACAACATACGCTGGCAAATCCATGACCTACGCCGGCGGCGTTCCTATCTGGTGTTACAAGAAACGCTCGCATACATTGGCAGCGTTCCACTCAGCGTTAAGAAAAATGCTACTGTTTGCTTCCTATGCTATCTCTACACTGGCGGCGTAGCATCTGTCAAAAATTGTAGAAATCCGAACTTCAACATTCATTTACCAATCAAACTTAAACTTTTACAACTTACTTGTTTTGATCTTAAACACATCCTATATCATATTATGATTCATAATTCATTATATTTTCATCTTTATATTTCCGTATATTACATCAAGACAAGTTTTAAGCGGATTAGACCAAAGATGGCAAGGAATGCCACTAGCTTGCAATTTAGGCTACCACACTACCGACATGGAAAACATCATCAACCGAAGGCCTTTATTGAACATCGGATAAATGCCACCGGCCTTCATGGCCTACATCAACAGCGTAGGGGTCTAAGATACCGACTGATAGATTCTATTTGTCTCGTATTTTTATTTTCAATTGTAAGTTGTGAGAAAGAAGCCGCAGTGTACATTGCTTTAGTTGCCAGCGTATAGATATTGACTTTGTTTTTTTTTTGAGAGTTTTACTCTTCCATAGGTTATCATAAGTAGACCTTTTGGCATTTTATTTGAACATATTATTTTTGAATGAAAATTAAGAGGATTTCTCTTAGGTTCTTGATTGAACTATTTTTTAACTTATCAGATCTAATCCATGGCGTTCGTTCGATCTTCGACTTATCAATCGAAATCTCCACCTTTGATTGTGGAGTCTACATCTTAAACCAAGGTTCTTGTTCTTCATAGACAATGGGTCACATTTTCCATACAAACTAGAATGATCTTGGGAAGTGAATTGAACATATTGGTATTAGGTTTCGTCATTGATTGGCATGGTTCATATCACCTAGGAAGCTTGTACACAAGGAAACTTGATAATTTAAACGTAAACATGCACTCTATAAATATTACATACAAGTGTAAATTTGTTAAGTAAGTCTTCATTTGATATTTTAATCCTCATACAAGAATCAGTTGGTCATATTATTCTTCATTATTCTTTTCCACAACTCTTAAACATATTTGAAAATAGATAATCGAACTCCTTAGTACAACACTTCATTTTCGAATAGACTCTCAATCTCATATCCAGCAAGCATGTCTTAAGCCATTTTTCATGATTACTAAATTACACATGTCACAAATAACTTATATGAAAGGTAACTTGAGAATTTACATTCACGCATGCACTTCTTGCATGTTGCATCATATATAATATGATCTTTCTCTTGAGTTCCAACACACACTTCAAAATCATTTAATCATATCAAATTATTTACTTATCACCACACTATGCAAAATTTCATATACAAGTGCTATCTTGCCAATTACTCCATCATAAAATTATTTATTCCCACATTATCATCAATAATCATGTGACAAAATATTTCTCTTTTACATCTCTCCAATTTCAACAATTTAATCTCCAGCTTCATAAATTTGACAATTACTTATCATAATCTACAATTCTACATAATAGGTTATATGCCTAAATTAATTTCACTTTTACATGATTTATTATCAAATCATTAAATTCTCATCTTATATGATCCGAAACAACCCACAACTCAATCATTTTAATCAAGGCTTCTGGGTTTGCTAATTAAGCTAATTATGGCCTAATATTTTCTCCATTTCTTTCCTAAATGGCTATTTTTCCCTAATTTGTTACAATATATTACTCCAACTCCAACCTCAATTTGGTCCATATATTATCCCAGTTGAATCAAGTTTTTCAATTTAATCCAACAATTTCGCATAATTTGTTAATCAACATTGTTTTCACATGTCCATTCACCTAAATGCTACTTCTTTTAACTCATAACCTCATCATCCATTAGCAAAATGTATAATTTCCCACAATTAATCAAAGTTTCAAAGTCAATGTCCTTTATTCTTCCTCTATATAGCTCATCTCACACAACATATTTACACACCCAACATAGGTTTCATCAATTTTAACTCCAAATTATTAACCAACAAGATAATTCATCTCTCATTCATATTTTATTCAATAATTGACACTTGTAACTAATTGTCACCAATTCCATCAACAAATAAGAAATTTCCAGCAACTCAAAATCAATTTTTGAAGTTATACACTCTACTTGTACAACCAACAACCATACTTATATCGAATTCCAACTCTATTAGCTAGTTTAGAGCATATAGTGTTTTGTTTTGCATCTTTACTAATTTTTCTGGAAATAATCCTAAATGAACACTTTCAAAATCTTCCAAAACCCAAAATATAGCTACTCTCAACATATATTCAAGTACCTAAGTCAATTTTTGCAGTTAAATGATTATAAAACTCCCAAAAACACCTTTAAATTTAAGATATGAACTTAACACAAGATTGAATGAGCTTGTTTGACTTTTTCCTCTTCTAATATTTCTTCATTTGCCTTATTTCCTAATGTACAATATATATAAGGAGCTAATTAGTCCTACTTCAAACATATACTTAAGCACGTAAGTTAATTTTTGCACTTAAATACTCATAAAACTCCTATAAGCACCATTTAAATTCAAGGTCTTACATTAGAATGAAATTGAATGAGCTTGTTGGACTTCCTCATCTTCTAATATTTCTTCAGTCTCCTAATTTTCTCATGCGAAATAAATATTAGGAGCTAATTAGTGCTAATCTCTCATTGATTTAGCTTAATTAGCACTAAAAGTAAGGTTAAGGTTTAGGGTTTTACTTACCTCATTTAAGAACCTTGAGAGTTCTTTAGAAGAGGAGAAATGTGTGTGTTATGAAATGGAGAGATGGTAGTTGAAAAAAGAGGGTAAAGCTAGGGTTTTAGATGTGTAAGGTGGTGCATTTATCATATTGTGCCACATGGTATAATCCTAGGTATTCACCTTTTTACATATGTAGAATATTATCAATTTTTAACTAATCTTGGGCTTTTAGTTAAACTTATGAAATAATAATTGTAATATCCAAATAAATGAATTATTAAGAAGGTCAAAGTGTCAAAGGGTATTAAATAAGAAGGTTTTATGGTCAAAGTATAAATATAATTGTGTTGTGTTCACACGACAGAGACTTGATTGTAAATGTATTTGGTAGAGTGTACACCAGCTTTGTAAACCCCCAAATTTTTGGAATCGATTTAGCCTAAAACCCTAATTTGGAAGTTAACCAGAACTCTAAATTCAACAAAACCCTAGTTAGACGTAATAGCTTAAGTCTGGTAATCCCGAATAAGCAACTCGGAGAAAGTAAGTAAGAGTTTAGAATGTAGAATAGTGCGTAATTACCTAAGGAAGCTTAAAAAGATCATATTAGTAAATCCGTAAATCGTCTTGAATCCGATTGGATACAGTTCTTGAAAAACATGTCTCGGGGCGAAATAGTAAAAATATTCCGAATATACTATTAAACTCTTAAAAATATAAGGTTTTCAAAAATATCAGTTTATAATTTTTCGGCAAGTAAAAATAACAGATATCGCAATTATACGCGTATTTTCTTACTACATGTACTTTATTAGTCATATCTACTTTACATTACACTATTCACTAAATTCTACACCATTCTTTTATCTCTACTTTTTCTTACACCTACTCTTATAAACACGATAACCTATAACATTTATTTTTTACCTTTCCCATAACTTTATTTCACATCAACCTTACTTATTACTTCATTTAATCAACAAAAATACAAAACAAAACACACTCTCTCTCCCTCCTACACTATGGCCGGTGCCCCCCCTATTCTCTCTTTCTCAATTTTGTTTTAATTTTCTTTTATTTAAATCACTCAAAAAATCACTCCACATTTTCCTATAAATACCCCCCTCCTTTTTTCATTTCTTTCACACATTTACTACTTACAAATTCTCTATAAAAACTCTCTCAAATTCTCCTCTCAAAACTCTCTCCAAATATCCTCACAAAACCACTTTCTACCTACAACAAAACCCATAACCACGTAATACTACCAAAGCCTTCTTTAGGTAAACTTTTCCTATTATTTTCTTCTCCTCATGTCATGTAACTTTACATGACCATAGTGTGAGTTTCCAAAGACTAAGTATTATGGAAGCTATACTATGTTCATGTATTATTCTTGTTCATGAAACTCCATTTATGTTTATATTGTTTTATTTTGTTCTTACTATTATTATTATATCTAAGTATTATTATCTATATATATATACACATATTCTTTAGAGCATATAAGCTCACTTGCAATTTATTTATTTTCATGCAATTTATTTATTTATTTATTCCATTGCAATTTATTTATTCCTTGTTATTTTAAGACTAGTCTCTAGTCTTAGACTTGTCCACATCAAGTCAAAACAATTTTTTTTTTCATTTTATTTTTCTTTTGGGACTAGTCTATTTCTTAGTCCTAGGAGCCTTGAAGAAGCTAAGACTCCCAATACTTGACTTTATTTATTATTTATGTTATTGCTTGCTATTAATTCTCATAAATCATGTTCATTAAGATTGTTGTCCAAATTTTTCAAGTTCTAAAAATAATTGATAAAAAAAAGGTTTTATCACTTAGGAATAAGTTTATATGAAATATGAAATCTATGGTTTAACAAAAATAAAGTCATTCCTTTCCAAGTTACTAAAGAACCCACTACAATTTTAGAAACTACTTTTGTTATGAAAAGCTTTTTTTTTTAAATCATTTATTATCCACTTTGTTTTTCAAAAGAAAACGGTTTTTGATACAAAAATGATTTCTATGAAAAACATAACATGAGTAAAGGATAAGAAATTTTCAAATAAAAATCTTTTCAAACAAATGGACAAAGAAAAATTGTATAGAAAATAAATAGGAAAAATAACACTAATGTAGAGAATTTAGGAAAGAAGAAAATTACTTTTCGAAAAAGGTCATCTAGGAAAAATATTAAATCAAACATAAAGTGATTCTTTGAAAAACAAAAAGATCTACAAAAATAAATTTCTTGTAAACTATAGTTTTCTAAACTTTTAATTTGATATTGTTTTACTAAAGAAACATAAATGGACAACAAACACTTGAGCATGAATAAATATGAGCTAAGTAGCTATAAAAAGAGAATTTTTCAACTATATAGATAACTAAGTATTTATCAAACAAATTTTGAATTATTTAATATTTGAACCAAAAATTATTTTGAGTTGGAAAATTCGTGATAAATTTTGTCGCCATTGTTTCGGAGCCTATATGATATTGTTTGTAAAAATAGTTTTAGAAATGGGTAGATCTTTTCGAGTAGGTACAAATCGATATATTATATGCGCAATTCCGAGTTAAAATGACCAAGTTATGGCAGTTTTAAATTGGAATTCTCCTTTATACGAACTTTAACGTTCTCATGACATTGTTTTGTCAAAATTTAAGAAAATCATCAAGAAATACTAATCTTGGGTATTTTCTTTGGTTAGGTGATTCCGAGGAATGATACCTATATCCCGAGGACTATTTCGATCAAGTGGAGTGTGTGAGCGACTCATCCGCTAGAGAAATCGTCGTTATGGTATTGTGAGTTTATTTCCTTAAAATGCTTTACTTGTTTGTGCTTGTAATTTAGTTGCATTAGAATTAAGAAAAGACAAATGGATATGTTTGTAAAGATAATTCTTTGAAAGAATCCTAAGAATATCAAGGCCGGAATTGATTTAATGTTTGTTTTAGTATAACACTTGATTTGTATGAAATTCTTTGATCACCTTAAACCTGATAATAATAATTTTATGATATCATAAATAAATGAGTTGATGCATACCATGAATGAGTCACATTGCATTGGGTTATTATCCTTGGTGAGAAGGATTGTAACTCGGGTCTAAAGCAACACTTGGCGAAATGACAGAAAGCAATTACTTGGCGACATTAAGGGAATGCCTTGGCGGAAGATGTAAACCCGAAAACTTCCACATACGATACGACCTAGATTAGAAATTATGGGTTGACTAGTAACCCTAGGAGTTAATTAGAAACTCTAGTTTAGATAGATACTTTAAATTTGATCGGTTTGGGACTCATAAACTTTATAAAAGGACTTCTTTAACCCCAATTGATTCCAAAACAAGATTTCGTATTCCGAGTTAATAATTCAGGTTGTGATCAAGGAAACTCAAATCCTAACCCAAATCCTTGTCAAACAGTAGATTATATAGGAAAACCTAAATTATGGATATTAAGTGATTACCTTAGTATTCGATAGAGACCGGGAATTGAAACAAGGTATAGTATGAACTATATTTGGATTGGAACCCTAAAATTTGAGAGTTCTAGTCAATAATAACTACATTGATAAGATTTCATAATGAGTATCCAAATCTAATATATAACTAATTTAGCCTATATATTAGTAGTAATATTAAGTAAACGACTCGATAGGGTTTTAGTTAGAAATTGTGATATTAAGATAAACTATTAGGATTATAAATACTCATAAAACTTAAAACTGATATAACTTGAGATCTAGACCTCAAATATAGAATTGAATCATACCAATATTCGAATTAGGGTTTTCTAAAGCTCTTGGAGCCTGAAACGAAAATTGAACCGAAAAGCTTATAAAACCTAAATCGTGTAGGATAAACTTTTCTTAAACAAATAGATACGTACTATTAAAACTTAAATTTGTACTTTTTATTAAACTAAAATCATGTAGGATCCATTCAAGACTTGGCCTATATATATTTACATATATAAGCTAAAATATACCCTAATAATGTTAAAATACCCGAAAACTAACTAAACAAATCTAACTAATATATAATTAATATATATATAATATCAACTTGCAGGAGACGTCTCTAGCTCGTTTGAATGGTGTGATCTTCTAAAATTTGATGAACCGAAGTTTCTCCAATTATATGCACAAAGTCAATCCCATCCTCTCCTAAGCCAATGTAAACATGACAAATCACCTTGCATTAATGATAATAGAACAAAATACATAAACAACACAAAAAGAGCAATTCGTTTCAGATTTGAGGAAGAAAGCGGCCAAAAATTTGCATTCGTTATATATTTATATATAAGCAAACGAACTTGGATGGCTAAGCAAACGAACTCCAAACTCTTCCAAACTTTCTAGAATAAACTATAGCTTATTAGGAGTCGAACCAACCCAGAAAACGAATTTTAAACGTCATATCCATCCAGTTCGAAAATTCAAACAAAAACTGGAAAAAAAACGCTCGAAAACAAGCTTGAGGTAAGTCAATCTTATTCCGTGAGTTTTCTTCCAGTTTTAAGGATGATACTGACTTCTAAACATCTTAAGAAGCTAACCAAATCCATTAGGAGCTTTGGATTTACCGAGAAGCCACAACGAAGGTGATTTTCTTAAACTAGCGAGCTTGATGATCCAAATTCGTGGATAGTATGTTGTTTTTATGTTGTTTTTCTTGGATATTTAAGCTAATTAGGTTCCTAGGAGTCATTTGGATCCAAAATCCCGACGTCGCGGAAATGGCCGTGGACTATCGGGGGAAGATGTGAATAGTGAACCCGATGAGCACGGCTGGGTACACGGGCGTGTTTAACCCGTGTACTCTCGGCCAATTTTTTTAAAAAAAAAAGAAAAAAGAGAAAAGAAAAACGAAACTAAGTAAAAAAAATTATATAATAAAAATAATATAAGTAATTTTAGAATTTTTATATTTTTTTCTGCATTTATTTATTTTCTGGGAATAGTAATAATAATATTATAGTATAATAATATTAAATTCGAAATTTATTTATTTATTTATTCAAATTTAAAATGAAAATTATTTTTCTGACTTTATTAATAAGATGTTTAAATATTTAATCTATTATTATTAATCCAAAAAGAATTTTTAGAAATATAAATTACTTTGTTAAGTAATTTTCCGCATAATAAGTTTCTAATTATAATATTATATTCTTAATATTATTAAAAGAATTTTTTAAAATTTTCGAAAATATTATTTGCTGAAATAATATGAATATAAGACTAAAATTATTTTAGTAATAATATGGATTAGAGTGTAAAACAATTATTATAATTACTAATGTGATGAAATATAATTACTTTATATTAGCTATTTCGGAAATTTTATTATTTTATTATTATTTTATTATTATTATTATTATTATTTTATTATTATTATTGGTTGTTGTGTTGTTGTTGTTGTTATTACTTTTATCATTGATATTAGTACTATTGATGTTATAATTATTTTTAGTATTATTATTGATAATAATTATTAATATTCTTATTATTTATGGTAAAAGTAGACATTTTCGAAATTAGTTTTAATAAAATCAATAAATCCTTTATTTAATAAATATATTTTCATAAAGGTGATATTTAACTAATTTATAGAATATATAATTTATGATTTATGAATACTAAGTATATATTTAAAGATTTGTGCATAAATAGATAACAAATGGAAATTTAAATAATCCAAAATTATGAGTATAGGAATATTTATACTATAAGAAAAATTTATTAAGTAATTAAAAAGAAAACTGATTTTTTGGACAATAAAGATGAATTAACCAAGTTATTAAACTTTCCAATACCCAATTAATAGATTCACATATCCAACCAGAATCAATAAAATAAAACTGTGAGTACAATGATTTAGAACTTAGAACCATTTCGAAAGAATTAATTAAGAATAAAATAGAAACCCGACAAACCATTAGAACCCTTAAATATTCATAGGAATTAGGTTATATAATCTGGAAATTTTAATAATTATATTATTTATCTCAATAAGTGACTCGGGTATTGAGGAGGACCTACCTAAAGATTACTATGATTAAATAGGATGGGCAGGTGAGTAACTCAGTCTTATTACATTGATTGTGCTTGTACTAGTAGTGAACCTTAAATAAAAAGATAATGAAAATTGGTGAACTGTTTAAAATATGAAAGTTGTGTATTGTATTCTATTAATTGCCATGTCACTCTAAATTAAGTGATAACACAAATGCATGTATCTTGATAATGTATGTAGTATCTAATTGAGTTTCTGTATTGCTTGATCACCCCCAAATTGACTAAAAACTACTGGTACCATAATGGAAAATAAGCATGCATTACATACTATGCATAAAAAGCATTGAGTAAGCGGTAGCCTACTACGTGTTAGTTTCTCGGATCTCTAGTAATGCTTGAATTATCTAGGCCAGAGCGCTAGTAGTTAATTGCAAGATTACTTTTGTTCTATTAATACCATAGGAACTACATGGTAAACGAAGGACGCCGCTTATGGTATTACATGAGAATAACTAACATTTAGTGGAGTTTCTAAAGCTAAAACATGAAATAAATAATGAAACATGATAAGCTTAAAGAGATAATTAAATTGGATATTATTATTTCTTGAAAGCTTAAGTCTCTCCTAGGTAGGTGGACCATAGATTGTGATCCTTCAACCCCGATGGGAGGGCATAAATCTTTATCCTGTTTGGATTCCGGGTTATCTAAGCTTGTAATGTTCATTTGTGTGAGTGGTGCATTTCATATGACTGATAAATAACTTGTATGTTATATGTAATAAGTTCTTGTTATTCACTGAGCTTGTGTTTTAGCTGACCCTCCTACAGTCCTTTCAGGTTCACCTTGCGACCCTGGCTCATTACTAGCAGGAGCATGGTCCCGGTAAGAGATTAGAAGCCAGAAGTTTAAAGTTTAGTATAGGGATAGAATATCTATATCTGTAATAGATTTGTGATGCGTTTTAAAGTGCATTAGAATCATCAGCTATAGTTGTAAGGACTATAAAGCATATGATCTGTAATATTTAGTTTGTAAAAGTTGTTTACTAGTTTACATCTTATATATGTTTGTTTATTCCATCCAAGCAACTAAAAGATCTGTTTTGGAAATCATGTCATTCCTAGAAGGTAAACTAATAATGGTAATCGAATGGTTCTTGATTATTATTATTAGAAATACCCTCGGGGCGTGACAGAAGATCCGAAAGCAAGGCTCAATTCAAGTAGACTTCATATGCTTGGCAATATTGGTCGAAGCATAAATCTTTTTTAACTAACACTACTTGTTTTGAGGTTACATATCACCAAAACCCGAATGGAGAGCGCAATCCATTCAATATATAGTTCCCGAAAAACTATATGCTTTGTTTACCACGTGTATGTTGCATTCCATTTGTTTGATTAAACAACTTGTTTAAAATTTTGTTACAAGAAGTTATTTATGGAAATAGTTCTCACTAAGCCTATTAGCTTATACCTCTATAGATATCTTTTGCAGTTCCCTTATTTGTGGTTGATGCCACAAGGACCTTGCAGCCATGTACCTTCTTTTTGGATTAACGAATCTCCTAAAATAAAGTTTAGTATATACGATGTAGAAATACTCTTGTAATAGATTTGTGAATAAGGGAAATGTCCCTAAGTTTTGTAAGATATCGTTATGAATAAAAGAATATTATGAATCCTCCTTTTCTTAATATGTTATTATATCTTCTTAAGCTACATAGAGCATGTATGTCCTCTAAAATTGTGAAAGCACGCCTTACACTTAATATCAAAGCTTTTGAGGAATGGCTAAGGTTTTCATACTTAAGCTTAATATTGAGTGTGGCGGACTTTAGTTTAGAAGTACCCCTTGGGGCGTGACAAGCTTCAATGCCATCGGCATACATATTGAAAACTGCCTGTGTATGTAAAGTGAAGGAGATGAAAGCCACGATTTTTATTATATCTTCTTCTTTGTTCTCTACTCCAATATAAACCTAAACCTAGCAGCATCCTCTGGTGTATTCATAGTTGTCAAGATGATTCGGTAATCTAGATCAGGTAATCAAATCATCAATTTTCTTTAGGTTTCATAGATATATCAAGTTCTTGAGTTTTTATATTGTTTTGAAGGAAAATTGTGAGAATCATTTTAGTTTTCTTGGAAAATCTAAAGATTTGGTGTTTTAAGGGAAGGTTGAGGATCAGATCCAGGCAATTTGATAACCATTCTTTCTTCAAGATCTACAAATCTATAGTTTCCTTAGAATTTATTGTTGTTTTTTTAAGGGAGATTGGAGAAAACCTTGATTATCTTGGAGATCTGGATTCGGTGTTAAAAAGGATTCGATAGTCCAGATAAGGTAATCAGATCCCTATTTTCTTCTATAGAATTTTACAGATATATTAGTTTTCTTATAGTATTGTTTAGGTTTTGAAGGCACTTTTGGAAGAGGAACCCTAATTGAGTTGGAATCTGATTTTTGGTGATCTAAAGGATTAAGGATCGATTATAGGTAAGTTTCTATAATTTCAATCCATAGATTTATATATTATAATTTCTTGTTGATTCTTTAAGTTTTGCTTGAAGGAGGATTCCAAGGTTCGAAAGATCTATTGGGGAGATTTGTTATTTTGGAGGAGTTTTGAATTTTGATCAAGGAGAAAGGCATGAATTTCTGATTTGGTTGAGATTAGGGTTTTAAATGGAGTTTGGATTAAAATTTTGTAATGAGAATTTTATTTTAAAATTTGTATGTTCATATTGTCAGGTTTCTGGTGAATTAGGGTTTGTGTTCTAAAAAGAGATTTGGTGAATTAGAGCCCTGTTCCTAGAATATGATTAAGGTACGAACTTACCTTGTTTGTTGTATGTGCTTATAGGATTAGACTTATTTGTTGTATGTTCTATAGGATCAGAATTCTAAATTGACTTAATTCTATATGATAATAAGAAATTATGTTTGCTGCTTGTGTTTAGCTTTGGTTAGTAAAGACCACACAGAGTGTGATACTAATGGTGCACCCTGATGATCTATTTGTGAGGTTGTCCCGAATGGACTCATGCATAGAAATAATTCCGGTAGATTAGGTTTTGGCAGAGGCCATGGTGTGAGGATGATTCTCCAACACCAATATATGTATAATTATCTATTTTTATATATGTTTGTTTTTATGGAGTCATGAGTTACTCTAGATTTGTAACTAGATGCATATGATTCTGAATTGTGTTGCTTGCTGGCTAATATATGATAAGAAATGATGTTTGTTACAGTAGAAATAGTTACATTTGATTTTACAGGTTGTGTGTGCATATGCATTTGTGTGTGGTTGGTATACTAGGTTTATTAGCTCATTCCTTTCATTTTTCAATAATAGGTGCAAATACAGTTCATTATTATCTATCTGGTTTTGACATATTTGTGGATTATGAGGATGATGATAGTGGACTGGATATTTCTGCTGATATTTAGACCACCTGGATAGCTTTGAGATTGAGTTAAAAGCTTATGGAATCTTCTATCTTTTAAGAGATTTCTGGTTTTATGAATTAAGACTAAGTTATGAGAACTCCTTTATGTTTTAAAGTTTATGATTTACAGTTAACTTTGGTTTAAACTGATTAATTTGATTAGGAGATTTATTTCTTTGAGATGTTTATAAACAGGTACCCCTTTTATATGAGTATTGGAGTTTATTATCAATGTTTACTTGTGGTATAATATTGTTTAGCCTTGGCGTATTCTTATAAAGAAAAGGACGCGTGGCGGGTTTTAATGCGTTTATGTTAGGGCGTTACAATAATAATTTAGATATTTTAAATAATTCCAATCTATTTATTATAACTAAAATTTTGGATTTTAATTCATGTAAGTTTTGGTTATGGGCAAAATTGTAACTTTGCAAAAACAATGCCTCGAATTGTGTTGTTTTGGTTTTCTTATAAAAATCTTATCAAAAAGTATTTCTAAATTCTATTTTATTTTATGTTAATATTTTTTAATTTTTTAAGTTTTTAAAGTTTGGTTTCTTGATTTGGGGCTGTAAACCCCTAAATTTTCGGAATCGGTTTAGCACAAAACCCTAACCGGAAGTCAAACGAAACCCTAAAGGTCAACAAAACCCTAGTTTACCGTATCAATCTAAATCCGGCATTGCCGTTTTCTTTGGCCCGGAAAAACGAAGTTGGGATAATTAGCTCAAATAGTCGTAATAACCATAGGTTTTATAAAAGTTTCAGTTTCGCGAAATTCGGTGTCCTTGAACCCGATCGGACACAGTTCTCGAAAAACGTGTCCGGAAGCCCGGAATAGTAAAAATATTCCGAATATACCGTTAGACTCGTAAAAATATAAGTTTTCCAAAAATATCAGTTTCATAATTTTTCGGTAAGTAAAAATAACAGATATAGCTATTATACGCGTATTTTCTTACTACCGGTACTTTAATTGTCATATCTACTTTACATTACACTATTCATTACTATTCTACACTATTCTTTTATCTCTACTTTTTCTTACACCTACTCTTACACTCTACATAACCTATTATCTTAACTTTTTACCTTTCCCATAACTTTATTCACATCTACCTTACATATTACATCTTTTATCTTTCCAAAAAGTCAAAAAATAAATCACACTCCCTCCTTACACTCATGGCCGGCGCCCTCCTCTCTCCCTCAATTGTTTTAATTTTACATTTATTTTAATCACACAAAAATCACTCCTCAAAATCCTATAAATACCCCCTCCTCTTTCACTTCTTTCACACCACTTCTACACTAAAATTACTCTCTCAAAATCTCTCTAGAATTTCTCTCCAAGAAGCTCTTCAAGAAGTTCTCTTTAAGCTCATCTTCTTTAGGTAAAAGTTCTTCAAGAAGTCTCCATGTTCTACTTAGTATGAGCTTAGTGTTGTTTTCTAAAACCATGAAGGTTAAGAAAGCAACAATAGGTTCATACTTTGTTTTTGTTCATAATCAATTCCTTTATGTTCATGTTTCCTTTATATTCATTATGTTTTCTTATGTTCATTATGTTCTTTTATGTTCATAACTATCTACTATATCTATATAACTATATACATATTCTTTAGAGCATATAAGCTCATAATCTTGCAATTTATTTACCTTTCATGCAATTTATTTACTTCAATGCAATTTATTTATTCAAGTTGTTTTTAAGACTAGTCTCTAGTCTTAGACTTGTCCTCATCAAGTCAAAACAAGCTTTTCTTTCATTTTATTTATTATGGGACTAGTTTATTTCTTAGTCCCGGGAGCCTTGAAAAAGCTAAGACTCCAATACTTGATTTTATTATTTATGCTTTATGTTATTTTGTTTATTATTATTCTCATAATCATGTTCATTTAGATTGTTGTCCAAAAGTTTTATTTTCTAAAGATAATGAAATAAAAGAAGACTTTTTGTCACTTAGGAATAAGTTTATGTGAAACATAAAAATATAAGATAACAAAAATAAACTCATTCATTTTCAAGTTACAAAAAGAATTCACTATGAATTTAGAAACTATTTTTACTTAAAAGCTAGTTAAATCTTTGTTACTCTACTTTGCTTTTCAAAAGAAAATATTTTGTTGACAAAAATGGTTGTTTTCATAAAGAAAGAAAATAAGATGGAGAACTAAGGAAATTTTTAAAGACCTTTGCAAACAAATAGGCAAAGAAAATTTATGGTTTGAAAAGAATAAAATTTTCACTTTTCAAGTTACAAGAAAAAGTTAATAAGATTATAGAAATTAGTTTTTCTACAAAAAGTCCTTAATTGTTCCACTTTGTTTTATAAGAAACCAAATTTTCATGCATGGGTAATTTTTGAAAATAGGAGACATGAGAAAAAGAATGAGAAATATCAAGTAAAGATTTTTGCCAAAACAAGTAAACAAAGGAATTTACACAAGAAAATGGAAAAGCATATTTTCTAGAAAACTTCAAAAATATTATTAGTGTAACTTAGAAAGTAGAAAATTTTATTTTCAAAAGTCACTTAGAAAAAGATAAATAAAACCAACATAAAACGTTTTTAGAAAATAAAGAAAACAAGGTATTCATTTCAAAGAAAAAACAATTTCCGAAAAGCTTCAACCGACATTGTTTTACTTAAGAAAAATAATTTGGACAACAAAAACACTTGAGCATGCTTAAATATGAGTTATATAGTTATAAAAAGAGAATTTTTCAACTATATAGATAACTAAGTATTTATCAAACAAATTTTGATTTCTTGAACCAAAGTTGTTTTTACTTGGAAAATCCGTGGTGAATTTTGTCACCTTTTTCGGAGCCTATATGGCTTTGTTTGTGGGAAATAATTTTAGAAATGGGTAGATCTTTTCGAGTAGATAGAAATCGGTATATTATATGCGCGATTCCGAGTTAAAATGACCAAGTTATGGCCATTTTAAGTTGGAACATTCTTCTATACGAACTTTGACGTTCTTTGACATTGTTTTGTCAAAATTCAAGAAAATCTTCAAGAAAAACTCATTATGGGTATTTTCTTTGGTTAGGTGATCCCGAGGAAGGATTTCTTCACCCCGAGGACTATTACGATTTAGTGGAGTGTGTGAACGACTCATCCGCTTAGAGAATAGACGGCAATGGCATCGTGAGTTATTTCCCGTTATTTTTCATACTCTTGCTTGTGCTTGTAAAATTAGTTGCACTAGAATCTAAGCAAACTAAAAGAAGTGTATGATAATATGTTGAAGGAATACTAAGTATATCGAAACTCAATTTGTTTGTAATAAAGTTGTATGTACATTAATATCTTGAATTGTTTGAAATTGATTAATCACTGAAAGAAGCTAAATGTATTTACTAGACTTTAATTAAAGAAATTATTCATGCACTTCATATGTTGAGTCACATTGCATTCACTACTATACAATTGGTGGGACAAGTGTATAATAGTGTGGTAGAACAGAACGGTATATCATGTAAGTGGCGAGTAGGAGCCTAAAACTACTTAAATTGATGGCTAGTAGGAGCCTTAATAACTACAAGTTTTTGGTGGTAGTAGGAGCTGTAATAACTACAAAAATCTTTTCGTGGCTAGTTAGGAGCCTGTAATAACTACAAAATTTTTTGATGGCGTATAGGAGCCGGTAAGATCTATAAAAGTGTTTTTAAAAGTGGTGGTAATTGCCTGAATACCACCCCGAATGAAGGGCGTAAATTCATTCAACATATGATTCCCAGAAAGTCATATGTCTTCTATGCTCACGTGGTTGTTGCATTTCATACGTTTGAATAATAAACTTGATTGATATCTACTTCGATTATGAATTTTGGGAATTACTCACTAAGCTATTAGCTATACCCCGATAGCTATCTTTTGCAGTTTCCGTACTTATGGTTAAGGCCACGGGACCTTGTGGGCAGGGTAATCCCTTTTGAATATTAGAAATCTGGATAAAGTACATCATAGTATTAGCATACAAATATTTATATAATAGTTAATAAATTAGGGAATTGATCCTAAGAATGCATGGTCTTTGCGATGAACAAATATTTATTTGTGAATCTCTTTTCTTAATATGGTTTTATATCTCCTTAAGCTTCATTATTCCATATATGGTCCTCTAAAATTGTGAAAGTAAGCCTTACACTTAATATAAAAGCTTTTGGAAATGACTAAGGTTGTCATACTTAACTTTAATATTGAGTGTGGCGGACTGTCACGGTTTAGGGTACCCGTTGGTGGCGTGACAGGGGTAAAATTAAAATTTTGAAAAACTTTAGTTGTTAGAGTTCTTGTATGATCTCAATTGGCTTCACTAACTTCAATGATTTTATTTCTTATAATTGGTGTATGAGTCATTTCAGATCCTATGTTGTGTATAGGATACTTTCTCATCAAGGTTTCAAATTATCTTGATGCATACACCATTACCTTATCACTTTGCATAAGTTAGTCGTAAACCCTGTATAGAAGCAATACTATAAACTGTGTATAATTCCCACTACCTAGTAATTCCAATAATAGTCTAGATACTAGTTTCTCCTTCAATTGTAGGAAGCTACTTCTACATATCTCATTCCACTCGTATTTCACCCCTTATGAGTTGGCTTGGTCAAAGAACCTGCTATTTTAGAAAACTCTTTCAACAAACCACCTACAATAACTTGTTAATCCTAGAAAACTCCTAATTTTTGTCACATTCTTAGGGGTAAGCTATTCCATAACTACTTTTACCTTCTAAGATTAACAACTATTCCTTCTCTATTAATTGTATGGCCTAAGAAAGCCATCTGTTCCAGCCAGAACTTACACTTCTTTAATTTAGCATATAGTTTTTCCTTCTACAATTTACTCAAAACTATCCTCAAATCTTCTTCATGTTCCTTTTCAATCGTCAAATATATTAAGATATCATCTATAAGTACCACTACTAATTTATCTAAATACTCCTTGAAAACTTGTTCATGAGATCCATAAAAGCTATTAGTGCATTGGTGAGAGCAAAAGGCATTACTAGGAATTTATAATGCCCACACCTAATCTTAAAGGTCATTTTCTCTACATCATCCGCTTTAATTCTCAACTGGTGATGAATTGATCCCATATCAATCTTTGAAAATGCGTGAACTCCCATTAGTTAATTAAATAAATCATCAATTACAGGTAATGGCTACTTATTCTTGATAGTCATTTGGTTCAGCTCTTGATAATATAGACATAACCCCACACTCCCATCCTTCTTCTTCATGGACAGTACCAATGCTCTCCATGGCAATACACTATGTCTACTAAACTCTTTATCAAGCAATTCTTATGGTTGAGTCTTTAGCTCCATAACTTTGTTGGTGCCATAAGTATGGAGCTTTTGACATAGATGTTATAACCAACACCAAATCTATACGAAATTCTATTCTCTTTCAAGCAATAACCAAGATTGATAATCTAGAAGAGATTATGATATCACACATCACGAGTACTTGTGCAACATTCACTATTGGTTTCTCTTTAGCAGTCATAGCTACCATGGTTGGGTTATGCTTTCATTAAAACTCATAAGAGGTAGAGCTTAAGGTCTTTGAGCTTGAAATTTATACACAAAAGAGTCTCCACCTGGTCAATTCAACTTTATTACCATATTACTACAATCTATTGTAGCATGATATGCCAGCCAATCCACTCCCAATATTACATTGAAATCTAACATTACTAAATCTATAGTCATGTGTCTACCCTCCATCTCAAATCTACATTTCTACATATTCAATTCAAATTTCATTCACTTCCCAAAGGTGTCTTCTCACAAACAAATAGTCAGTCATTAATTCAGCACATGCACAACACATAGCCATAAAAGAACAATCATACAATAAAAGGTTGCACTCATTTAAAAAAGGATATAGCACTATGCAAGAGAATGAAAAGCATACCTATAGAAATTCCCATGTTTAGGGTATCTTAGCTGTAAGCCCCTAGATTTTTCGGTAAATATATAGTAAACCTAAGAACTGGAACCCTAAAGTTAACCTAGTTCTATGTTTAGTCTAGTAAATCTAGATCCGACAATCTGTATTCTTAAATCCTAACAAAAAATTTGAGATAATTATGGATAATGGTTCGTAATAATATACGAAAGTTAAAAATATCATATTCGCAATTTTCTAGTATCTTTCGGATTCGAACATGATCAGTTTTCCAAAACGATGTCCTAGTACACCGGATGGTGAAAATATTTGGACAACACCAATAGACTCGTAAAAATATAGGTTTTCAAAATATTAGTTTTAGAATTTTTTGGTAACTAAAAATATCAGATATAGACCGTTTACGCATTTTTCTTTACTATCGGTATTTTAGTTGTCTAGTTACTATTCATTATACTATTCTTACTATTCATTACTATTTCACTATTTCTACTTATCTTACACTTTACTCTTACGCACTTCATATCTATAGCTTACAATTTACCTTTCTCATACAACTTTAATCACATCACACTTTACACATTACTTCTTTTATACAAAACACAAAATTAATCAATTTTTCCTTCCTTTTCCCAAGCATGCCATCCATCCCTCTCTCTCTTCATTCTCAATTATTTTCTTTTTCATTTAATCTAATTTTTACTCCAAAATTCTATAAATAGCCCATTCCTCCTTCATTCTTTCACACAACTCATTTCCATAACAAAACTCTTCCAAAATCATTTCTCAAACCATCTCTCTACAAATTTCCTCTCAAAAACTCTCTTCCTTTCCATCTCCATAAACTACCCATTTCTTTTTCAGAGAAATTCTAAGGACATCATCACCTACTTTAGGTAAAATTTCTTCAATTTACTCACCATGTTCATTCAACTTAGCATGAGCTTAGTGTATGTTTCTTAGACTTATGAGAGTTAAAGAAGTAACAATATGTTCATGTTTTGTTTTTGTTCATGTTTATATTTTCCATTATGTCATTATTGTTATTATTATTATTATTATTATGTTGTTGTTATTATTGGTATTATTATTTGGTCTAATCTAACTTCTATATAGTATTATGTATATTATGTATATATATTTCTTTAGAGCATATAAGCTCACTTGTTATTTATTTATTTCTATGCTTTGCAATTTATTTATTTATTTCATGCTATTATTAAGACTAGTCTTTCTAGTCTTAGGCTTGTCCTCATCAAGTTAAAATAATTTTCTTTTTCCTTTTTCTTCTTTTTGGGACCAGTCTATTCTTAGTCCCGAGATACCTTGATGAAGCTAAGGTTCCCAATACTTGATCTTATTATTATGCTCTTATTTATTCTTCTATATATCTTATCTTATTATTTAATATTATTATATTTCTCATACTTACATATTCTCATTCATGCATGGACATGTTGATATTATCTCAAGAACTATGAAAAGGAGTTTTCTTAAGTAAAAGAAAGATAAGAACTCTTTTTAAAAGAATTTTTTTCTCATGTAAGAAATGATTTTTCCATAAAACATAAAGTTTTATTTAACAAATCTTTTCCAAAGTTAGAAAAGTTCATCACAAGCTTTTTATAATAATAGTACATGGGATTTCATCCAAGTATACATAAAGTAAAATTATTACATAATCTCTTTTTAAACCAATGAAATAAGAAAGTTTCTTTCAAATTAATATTGCTAAATCATTGTTCAACAAAGGTTTTTCTTAAACTAATTTATCGAAGTTTTCTACCAACACTCTAAAATACTAAAGTCTAGATAAGTCTTACAAAATTATCAAAGAATAACTTTTCTGAAGATAAGCCTTACTTAGGAAATAAAAATAGTAAATAACTTAGAAGATCATTGATATAATTTATTTAAAGTGGATCTAACTTTAGGAAAACTTTAGAACACATAAACATGACTGCTTTAAGAAACTTTAGTTACTACCAAGAAATATTTAGAAAAAACTACATTTTTCAACCACTAGAAATAAAGTTATAGGAATATTAAAAGATTAAAATTACTTTTTGAAAATTTAATTATTCTCAATATTAAAAAATGGATTTAAAAGAAGGAAATACTCAATTTAATAATTTAAGAAATTTTCCCAACAAAATTAAAAAAAAATATTTCAAGTCTTAATATTTTTACTTTTAAGACACATTGTTTTAAAAAAATTCATTGTTGAGACAACACCACTAAATTCATGCATATAATTTGAGTCTTTATATATATATATTATATATATATATATATATTCAAAGAATTTTTTAACTATACAAATAACTATATTTTTGTACAAGAATTCTTGAATGGAGAAAAGTTTAAAAACTTGAGTTTTCATGATGAATCTATATGTCACTATTTCAAGACCCAAAATAATTCTTTTGATAAAAATAACCTTAGAAACGGATAGATCTTTTCGAGTAGGTAGAAAATGATATATAATATGCGAAATTCGAGTTAAAATGAATAAGTTATGGCCATTTTAAGTTGGAATTTCCATTCATGCGAATTTTGACGAATTCAATAAGATAGAACTAGAAAATTTAAGTAGATCTTGAATGAAATACTCATTTTGGGTATTTCTCTTGCTTAGGTGATGCGGACCAAGGTCTTCTCTTCCCCCAGGATTACTTCGACTGATAGAAGATCGTTATGGACGAGTGAGTTTCCTCTACGTTTTATGTATTCGTGCATGTGCTTGTAGAATAAGCACTAATATTAGGAAAAGATAAAATTGATATGCATGCGGGTTTCATGGGAATTATGTATGTGAATTGCTATGTTTGATCAATGAACAATAAGTATCGAAGCCTAATTTGTTGATTATTATAATTGTCTCTATGTATATACTGCTATATGTGCAATTATTGATTGATCACCTTAAATAAATTAATGTCAGATTGGATATTCCCATAAACTAATTGTTCATGCATATCACTTAGAATATCATTTTGCATTTTTACTACTACTCCTCAGCGTGGGACCGGAAAGATAAGCAGCTAGCTAAATCTTGAGAATTAAGACATTGGGGAATACGGCCTCAAGTTATAGCCGAGCTGGATCGATCGCTTTGGGAAAGAAAAGCCCGAGAACTAGTAGTACAGTTCGTTACACAAAATTTCAAGGAGGTTGTTTGGGGCCCAATTTAAATCATTTCCTAACCACCAATGGGGGTTAAATCCATCATACATACGAAACCAGATAATTGTATGTATTGTTTGATCATATGGTTGTTCCATTTCATATGCTTATTTAATAAACTTGGTTGAATGTGTGTTATGAGTACTTTTGTGTAAGGAATATCTCACTAAGCTAGTTATGCTTATACCCTAATAGACTTTTGATATTGCAAGACTTTGTTTCGTACCGAGACCATCTTAATCATCTGAGTAGAATCTTTATTTTGGGAAGCTTTTAGAGGAACTCTGTTTTGAAATCTTAGAGTAAGTTTCTTCTAAAATCTTCTAGCTTTAGTTATTTGTCTTAGTAAGACTATGTTATTATGGAGTCTTATCAGGGGAATGCCCCTTAGAAGTTGTAAGACATTATATTTCGATGAAATATTTTAAGTGTTATTTTGACTATTCTGCTGCCAGTATCTCAAAATGTATAACTCCACCGGTCTCCTTTTGATGTGAATGTACGCCTTGTACCGACATGGAAGCTTTCGAGTGACTGAGGTAGTCATTCTTAAGTTTTAATATTGTGTACGGCGGGCTGTCACATTTAGGGTACCCGTTGGGACTTAACATTAGCACTGAAGAGTATAAATAAGAGTTGGTGTCTTTTATTTCTATCTTACTATTTTTTGACGTATAATTTGAAATTCATGTGAAGTTTGCTTTATTGTCTCCTTACAATCTAAAACCTTATGACTTCTTTGCTTTCACCAAAAATTGAATACTAATGGTATGGTCTTCCTAATATAATTCTTTCTATTGTGTCCTAGTTTACCACATAAGAAATATGTATTATCAAGTTACTTGCAATCCTTTAGGTCTCGAGGGTTGAAGCACCTGGAGCATCTCTAGTATGTATGACTCTAGACCATAGGTTTGGTTGAAATTGTTGGAAGCATCTTTCCATTGTCTTTAATCAAAATGCTGAAGGCTGGCCTCTTGCCTAATGATATTTTACTCTTTTGGATCTCCTAGTCTATTGCCTTTTTTAGCACTTGTTTGACCATATTAGCTTTGTTGACTACTTTTACATAGGCCTTTAATTTAAAAACCTTAACCTTATGCTTGATATAGGCCTCTAGTATTATTAGAAACCTATTAATTTTTGCTTCCTTACTAACCTTCATAGTTTATGCAAAAAACTTCAATAGCCTATTTAACTTTGCCTCATATTTTTCTATAATCTTTTTACCTTGCTAAAGGGTGTAGAACTCTTGCATCACTTGTTGTTTGACATTTTCTAGAAAATTCAAGACATAAAAATCTTATCTGAATCTCTCTGATGTGACCTCTCATACCATCAACCTTTTTGTGCTTACCCACCAATCATTTGTTGTACCCTTTAGTAGGTAGGTAACATAAATAACTTTCTTGCCCTTTGGAACATCTATGGCCACAAATGTCTTCTCAATTTGTTCTATCCATTGGAAACAATGATTATGCTAGCTTTAATTCAAATGCCTTCACCAATCCCATTAACTTAGTAGGATTATAAGATTCTTTACGTCTCTTACCAACAATACATCTCTATCCCTGGTGCCAACAAGCCTCAACATTAGCTTAGATGTCTTGTACATTGTTTTGCATCTTTTACTTTTGCATCACCACTCTAAGTAAGTTTTAACAACCTATACTAGTTGGCTAACATTAACTTATACTTGCCAAGTTGTAGGAGGTGAGGGATTTTATGGTGGGTCCTTGAATGTCATCTCTAGAGTTAGGGTAATTTATAGTTAAGGTTTAGAACCAACTAAGAACCACATTTATTAATTGTAATGATCATTAACACGTACTCATGACATTAACTTCAAAGAAATATCTACAAAAAAGATGACTCCACACAAAGTCTTAAAGATAACCACAATCCTATATATTTTTAGTACTAGATGGCTCATACAATCCACCATCCAAACTAACAAAAAAAACGAAAAACAAAGGAATTTAATCGAGATCTTTGCCTTATAATAACAGGCTAGTACTTATAAATAAAAAATTCATGATCACATATAGACAAATTTCTTATTGGTTGATTTGTTGGCTATAAACATTTAAGAACATAAAGTTGAAGTTTTCATAAATTTGTAAAACATGCTAATAAGTTCTATTCAACTTTGGTCGCAATTACCAACATTTGTAATCACCCTAATTTTATATAACCCGATTTAATAATTATTAAAAATATAATTAAAATCATGAAGATCTATAATATAAAGTCACAGAAATCGCTCCCAATTTTTCGTGAATAAAAAACTATTTAAGTATAAACAAATAATGATCGATGATAAACTGACTGTTACTTTAATCTCTAAAATCAATTTCCTTAAGTTCAATATTTAGAAAAATAAGATTTTAATAATGATTCAATGATTTTTAAATTATCTTTAACTATAAACTAAGACTATAACATTTACTAGTATTAATTATTAGGATAAATAATTTCTAAATAGTAAAAAATAATATTCTATGACAAGAATCAATAATTTAACCAATAATCACAGTTGACTTTTTATTTCAGAATATAATAAAAGAGAACTTATTATTTATAAAAAGATATTTTAATGATAAATCATTAGAATTATAAAATACGCAAAAAAATCAAAAATTGATCAATAGTAAAGAATCTAAACCTTAATTAAATATTTGAATTAGACCAATATTTTAGTTATAAAACTTTGAGTCTATAGAAACTAAAATCCCGATTTAACCATTGTAACCCCGAGAATTTTTATAACTAGTAAAATGAACAGAATAGCAAACATAAAATAGATATTAAACTTATGACCTAATGAAAATCCTAAACTGAACCTATGAGTAATAATAGACTCATTTATAGTTTAAAAACCTGAATAGAAAATTCTTTTACTCTAATAGATACCAAAGACAAGATTTCGTATCTTGAGATAATAGCTTAAGATATAATTAAAAGTAGTTCTACATTTCTAAAATAATAATAATAATAATAAATAAATAAATAAAAATAAAAGAAAACCCATTTATAGAACATATTGGCTATATAATGATAATTAAAATATGAACCACTAGTATTATAAATATGCGATAAAAATGAAAACAGATCTATAACTAATAATCTAGACTTCAAATAATAGTTTCGATTACACCATAATTCTAGTTAAAAAATTTGAGTCTATAGGCACTAAAAGAATAATTTATCCTACCTGGACTAGAAAAACCTTAATCGCATAAGATAAAACTATATAAATATATATATACTCAATCGTGTATATTTTAAACTCAAGATTTGAACTCAAAGATAATCTAGGAATAATGTAGATGTCCTAGAAGAACTTTTAGAAATAAAACTTCATACAACCAATATATAAATATGTATATGATTTAATATTTGATGAATTAACTTAAATATTTAATTAAATAAGTATTAAACTAAGTTAAATATATGTAGCATACGGTGGAAAATGATCCATAGGAGCCGACTGCTTTCTTTGAAAAATAACCCAGCTATTTGTCTCCATAAATTGTGCAAGTTGTACAATTTAGAGTCGAATTGAAAATGAATTGCAACAAATGAGGACCTCCCAAATACCCTAAGCATTAAATGAATTTAATGACTCAATTTACTGTTGTGAAACCAATTATTCAACTTTCCTTTTCATCATTACTCGCAGGTATGAAAGGAGATAATATATTTAACATTCTCCTTACCATGTAGATCTTTAGGCATTTAGGTATAGATCAAGACAAAAACTTTGACAAGTTAACCAATTTGCATCAAATCAAATTCAATTAAACAAATGACAAAGTAGCAATTGTTGACTAAAGTTTTTACAGCACAAACCGATCCTCCAAAATCCTCCTAAATTGATGTAGAACAATTTTTTTTTTCGCATTCACACTAAACAACACATGCTCACTTGCACGACAAATATAGTTCAATTATAACCTATATAAATACAAATAATACACAAGCAAACAAACTTATTAACTCCTTCAAAAGGTTTTGAACCATAAGTATATATATATTCCATTCATAATACAAGTTAGACTTAGAGCAAAACCCCACTTATACTTGGAGCAAAACCCCACTTATACATCTCAACATCCACCGTGCAAACACATCAAAACAACAAAACAAATAATATTTTTCCCCCCTTAAAAGATAACTATATTCTACTACAAGAAATAGATCGAAAAATAAACTAGTGATTAAATAACAAAATATAACCTTATAAATAATAGAAATTCTAATTTATGTAGACATATAAAATTGACAAATGAAGAAATAACAAATAAAAATTCATTATCAATATGGACACTAACAGACCTAAAACTTAAATAAATTAGGAGTAAAGAAAAAGCCTTAAATAAAAATAAAAATATTAATTACAATCAAGACAAGCAAAATGAAAATAAATAATAGATAGTAAATATCAACTATCTTAAGGTAGACATACTAAAAGGACCATATAAGCAATAAAAGTTTAATAATAAAACTATTAAGCAAAATAAGATTTAAAATATTCTATGACATCTACCAGCAATCATAGAGTAAATAGAATTTACAAAATTAAGCTAACTATAATATAATACTCAAAATAAATTTTCCAACGCTTATTTATATATGAATATCTAAGTTAAAATGAATATTATAGGCTTAGTTAAAGATTACATGATAAAAACAGACATTCAAAGTCATTTAAACCAATTTCTATAAGGAAAGCCCTCTTACTTGAATTTTTAAAAGTCATGATAAGAAAAAAAAAATACTTGATGAACATCAAATTAATGATTCATATATTGAAAATAGAGCTTAAAAGGAATATAATAGACACAATTTATGTCACGCCCCAACGGGTACCCTAAACGTGACAGTCCGCCACACTCAATATTAAAGCTTAAGTATGACAACCTTAGTCATTTCCAAAAGCTTTTATATTAAGTGTAAGGCTTACTTTCACAATTTTAGAGGACCATATATGGAATAATGAAGCTTAAGGAGATATAAAAACATATTAAGAAAAGAGGATTCACAATAAATATTTGTTCATAGCAAAGACGTGCATTCTTAGGAAAATTCCCTAATTTATAAGCTATTATATAAATTTTGCATGCTAATACTATGATGTACTTTATCCAGAGTTCTAATATTCAAAAGGGATTACCTGCCCACATGGTCCCGTGGCCTTAGCCATAAGTACGGAAACTGCAAAAGATAGCTATCGGGGTATAAGCTAATAGGCTTAGTGAGAACTATTTCCATAAATAACTTCTTGTAACAAGATTCAAACAAGTTGGTTAAGCACACATATGTAATGCATCAAACACGTGGGCAAACAATCATATAGCTTTCCGGGAACTATATGTTGAATGGATTTACGCCCTCCATTCGGGTTTGGTGATACTCAAAACAAGTAGATTTTAATAATAGAAAATTTAAGCTTGCGAGCACACATCGCCAAGCATTCAATAAAAACTTTTATACTTGCGAGCACTCATCGCCAAGTATTCCGAACCTACTTGATTTGACCTTGCTTTCGGATCAACCGCCAAGCATATTCCATTAAGCCGCCAAGCAATCGCTTTCGGATCTTCCGCCAAGTGTTGCTTTCGACATGAGCCTACTATCCTTCTCACCCAAGGATAATAACCCAACCATGTAATGTGACTCACTTCGTGGTATGCATGAGTTCATTAATTTATAAAGTCATAACATAATTTCAACTTTATGGTGATCAAGGAATTTCACACAAATCAATATTATACTAAAACAATCACTTAGAACATTCGGGCTTCGATATTCTTAGAATTCTTTCAAGGAATTATTTTACATGCATATCGGTTTATCTTTTCCTAACTCTAGTGCAACTAATTTACAAGCACAACAAGTGTAGCATTTAATGGAAATAAACTCACGATGCCATTGTCGTATATTCCTCTAAGCGGATGAGTCGTTCACACACTCCACTTAATCGTAATAGTTCTCGGGGTGAAGAAATCCTTCCTCGGGGTCACCTAACCAAAGAAAATACCCATAATGAGTTTTTCTTGAAGATTTTCTTGAATTTTGACAAAACAATGTCAAAGAACGTTAAAGTTCGTATAGAAGAATGTTCCAACTTAAAATGGCCATAACTTGGTCATTTTAACTCGGAATCGCGCATATAATATACCGATTTCTATCTACTCGAAAAGATCTACCCATTTCTAAAATTATTTCCCACAAACAAAGCCATATAGGCTCCGAAAAAGTGACAAAATTCACCACGGATTTTCAAGTAAAAACAACTTTGTTTCAAGAAATCAAAATTTGTTTGATAAATACTTAGTTATCTATATAGTTGAAAAATTCTCTTTTTATAACTATATAACTCATATTTAAGCATGCTCAAGTGTTTGTTGTCCAAATTATTTTTCTAAGTAAAACAATGTCGGTTGAAGCTTTTCGGAAATTGTTTTTGTTTGAAATGAATACCTTGTTTTCTTTTTTCTAAAAACGTTTTATGTTGGTTTTATTTATCTTTTTCTAAGTGACTTTTGAAAATAAAATTTTCTACTTTCTAAGTTACACTAATAATATTTTTGAAGTTTTTCTAGAAAATATGCTTTTCCTATTTTCTTGTGTAAATTCCTTTGTTTACTTGTTTTGGCAAAAATCTTTACTTGATATTTCTCATTCTTTTTCTCATGTCTCCTATTTCAAAATAATTACCCATGCATGAAAATTTGGTTTCTTATAAAACAAAGTGGAACAATTAAGGACTTTTTGTAGAAAAACTAATTTCTATAATCTTATTAACTTTTTCTTGTAACTTGAAAAGTAAAATTTTATTCTTTTCAAACCATAAATTTTCTTTGCCTATTTGTTTGCAAAGGTCTTTAAAAATTTCCTTAGTCTCCATCTTATTTCTTTCTTTATGAAAAGAACCATTTTTGTCAACAAAATATTTTCTTTTGAAAAGCAAAGTAGAGTAACAAAGATTTAACTAGCTTTTAAGTAAAAATAGTTTCTAAATTCATAGTGAATTCTTTTTGTAACTTGAAAATGAATGAGTTTATTTTTGTTATCTTATATTTTTATGTTTCTCATAAACTTATTCCTAAGTGACAAAAAGTCTTCTTTTATTTCATTATCTTTAGAAAATAAAACTTTTGGACAACAATCTAAATGAACATGATTATGAGAATAATAATAAACAAAATAACATAAAGCATAAATAATAAAATCAAGTATTGGAGTCTTAGCTTTTTCAAGGCTCCCGGGACTAAGAAATAAACTAGTCCCATATAAAATAAATGAAAGAAAAGCTTGTTTTGACTTGATGAGGACAAGTCTAAGACTAGAGACTAGTCTTAAAAACAACTTGAATTAAATAAATTGCATTGAAGTAAATAAATTGCATGAAAGGTAAATAAATTGCAAGATTATGAGCTTATATGCTCTAAAGAATATGTATATAGTTATTAGATATAGTAGATAGTTATGAACATAAAAGAAACATAAATGAACATAAGAGGAACATAAATGAATATAAAGGAAACATGAACATAGAGGAATTATGATTATGAACAAAAACAAAGTATGAACCTATTGTTGCTTTCTTAACCTTCATGGTTTTAGAAAACATACACTAAGCTCATACTAAGTAGATGAACATGGAGACTTCTTGAAGAACTTTTACCTAAAGAAGATGAGCTTAAAGAGAACTTCTTGAAGAGCTTCTTGGAGAGAAATTCTAGAGAGATTTTGAGAGAGTAATTTTAGTGTAGAAGTGGTGTGAAAAAGTGAAAGAGGAGGGGGGTATTTATAGGATTTTGAGGAGTGATTTTTGTGTGATTAAAATAAAGTAAAATTAAAACAATTGAGGGGAGGAGTGAGGGAGTAGCGCCGGCCATGAGTGAGTGAGGGAGTGTGATTTATTTTTTTGACTTTTTGGAAAATAAAAGATGTAATATGTAAGGTAGATGTGAAATAAAGTTATGGGAAAGGTAAAAAGTTAAGATAATAGGTTATGTAGAGTGTAAGAGTAGGTGTAAGAAAAAGTAGAGATAAAAGAATAGTGTAGAATAGTAATGAATAGTGTAATGTAAAGTAGATATGACAATTAAAGTACCGGTAGTAAGAAAATACGCGTTTAATAGCTATATCTGTTATTTTCACTTACCGAAAAATTACGAAACTGATATTTTTGGAAAACTTATATTTTTACGAGTCTAACGGTATATTCGGAATATTTTTACTAGTCCGGGCTTCCGGACACGTTTTTCGAGAACTTTGTCCGTTCGGGTTCAAAGGACACCCGAATTTTGCGAAACTAAAACTTCTATAAAACCTATGGTTATTACGAGCTATTTGAGCTAATTATCCCAACTTCGTTTTTCCGGGCCAAAGAATACGGCAATGCCGGATTTAGATTGATACGGTAAACTAAGGTTTTGTTGACCTTTAGGGTTTCGTTTGACTTCCGGTTAGGGTTTTGTGCTAAACCGATTCCGAAAATTTAGGGGTTTACAACCTACCCCCCTTAAAGAAAGTTTTGTCCTCAAAACTTGGAAATTCCTACTTTTGGTTCTAACAAGGCTTGGTTACTTGCGTCATTCTTCCAAAAAGATCTCTTTTACTTGATTTCCTCATTTCTTAACCTCTAAACTCTTACGGATCGGTATTGGGTATATCTTCATAAGGGAATTTCTCCTTTAAAAACATTGACTTTTATCCTTGTAACCTGATTCCTTATCCTTTTGTCAAATGGGGAATTGTAGCACATCTCCGCTATGTTTATGTAATAATCAACTTCCTTCTCATCTCATGATTACTTCCTATTTTTAACTTCTTCTTTTCCGGTTCATCTTATTTCGTCTATCTTGTGCCTTTATCATCTCACGAGGTACTCGTGGTTGTTCCTCCAAGGTATTTGAACGGTTTTTCCTTGATTGTTTGTAGTATCAGGGGTCCAAATCTTTGGTTAGCTCCTTCTTGTTCCCATTCTTGCGTCCAGGTTTGTCATATCTCTGACTGATCTCTTTTGCTTTCGTCTCTTTTCCCTTTAGTGGGCGTTATATTGATCGATTATGAAACGAACTATCTTTGTCAGTTACTCACTTTATACCATAAGCATCCTTGCCTTTTTGTTATCATTTGAGACAATCAAAATCTTGAGAAGGTGAATTCTGTATTTCGTTAAATTTCATAAACCCTTTCATCCTTTGGTGTCTTTATTCTCTTATCCATTTTTCTTTTCTTCTACTGTCCCTTGAACTTCGGTTTACCTAAGTTCTCCTTGAATATGTTATTGATCCCATGTTGTGAACTGTAACTTCCTTGTCCTTAGCTATGTTAAATCATCCTTTAGCTTCCTTTAATACAATTTTTTTCCTCTATCCTTTCTTTATCCTTCGTATCTTCTATACGGTTGATCTTAGTATCTTGCTGACGTGGTTCCTCTTTTAAACTTGTTGTGAGCTTCAGGGTTTGGCTTTCCAACTCTCTTTAATTTCCTATTCTTAAGATTACATTCTTAGATTGCTTCTTTCCTTCTTCAGGCTATATCACTATCTTTGAGTCCAGAAAGCATTACTAAAACTTGTTGGTTTATTAAAGAATCTGAGAGTCAACACGTCGGCTTAGGGTTTTCTCTCATCATAAGCTGGACGGACGGTATAATTCGTGATGGCATACTTCACTTCGTAAGGTCTTGATTCTTCTTGTTGTTGTTTCTCCAACTTAGGCTATTTTTCCATGTTTCTCTGAGTGAAATCCGTATCCAGAATTCTTTTCAAAACTTCTTATTGGAACTTATGGATGTCTCCAAGGGTCAATTTCTCTTCATTCTTTGGCTTTCTAATTTCCTTTATCAATTCGTAAGAATGCGTCTTTTCTTTTCTTATGTTAGCAGGTCCTTTGCTAAATATTCTCCTTATGTCTTCTTATTGGGGTTTTACTTGAAAGATACACATCTTATTCAAAAGATTACTTAATTTCATTATTCCTTAGAGTCACAGGTGACTTCGTCCTCACATCTTTGTTGAAAGATCACCATTTTCTTGGGTTTCTCATTCTTTCGCATTATCTTAACTAGGTTGATCATTTGTCATATACATAGAAAGAACGTAATACTTTGAACTTCAAGAGAGTAAAACATTTTATTTACTAAAACTTCTCATGTTACATTAGGGGATTATCATCCTATCATCCTCATAAAGAAAACTTTACATTCCTCTGCTATAAATAAAGATCAACATCAATAAAAGAAGGTTGGAGATTGACTGGTTCCCATCGCTGTTATAGCCTCTAATGTACTCCAAGGCAGTCAAGTTTTCATTTCCTTTGTTCACTTCTTCACCTATCCATCGTCCCTGCAAGTTGTATACTCGAATTCCGAAGCAGTAGGTCCAGGTCTGCTTTCACTTCCACTTCCATTTCCTTTCTCCATTCTTATAGGAATAACTTCCTCTGATGATCTTGATAGAATGTTCCTTCCTTGTGGACAATTGTTGGCAAAATGTCCTTTCTGATTGCAAACATAGCAAGCATCTATCCCTCTGTTTGGGCATTTGACATCTTATGGTTTGTATTTCCACAGAAGAAACACTTTCCAATAGCTGGGGGCACTTCTTCGGGTAGTGTGCTCCATTGCACTTCCAACACTTAATACCTCTTGGTATGATCCTTCTATTGTCGCTCTTGATTTTCTTTGGTAGAGGCATGAGATGGGGTTCTATGTAAAACTCCCTTTCGATGATTGGGTCTTCTTCTCTTCTATTCTTTCTCTCCTTTTCCTTGCTCCTTCTACAATCCGAGCTCTTTCCACTAATTCTCGAAAATTCCTTATGTCAAATTCTTCCAACTTCATCCTTAGGTCTTCGTCCAATCCTCCTATAAAGACTTGCTTTTCAATTCTTCACTGTACTTATAGGAGTCTGGTGCATATTGCAACAATCTACTGAACTCAGTCTCATATTGTTCGATTGTTCTTCCTTTTTGAGCAATTTGCAAGAAGTCCGCACTATATCTTACTCGTAAACTTCCTGGAAATAATTCTCCAAAAACTCATGTCTAAACATTTCCCAAGTGATTGGAGTCATTAGATCTCTTTTCCTTGACTCCCACCATATCCTAGCGTTTAGACGAAGCATGAATGTTCCATACTTGATTTGCAAATGGGGAACTTCATATGCATCAAAGGACATCTCTATTTGAGATAACCAATCTTCTGCCTCCTCTGGCTTGTCATAAGCTCCTTCAAAGAAGCGGTTACTTTTGATGAAGTTAGGTAACATGCTTTTGTATGGTCTTGGTGGTGAGATGGAGGTAGGGTGTACTTTGGCTATGCATGTTCCTATGCACAGATGCCTCTGTTGAAGCTTGTGTGGCGGTGGGGTTGGTATAGGGGCTGTCGCTGATGCTGTGCTGCTGGTGTTGCCTGGTACGGGTGCTTGTGCTGGCATATTTTGCCTAATTTCTTCTAATACGTGGGTTAGGTGTCCTAACGTGGCGTGTAAGTCCCTTTGAGGTGCGGCGGCTCCTTGTACAGCAGGTTGATCTGCTTCTATGTCTGGTTGGTTAGAGGCGCTTCGTTCCCTCTTCGTCTACTCCTATTTCGGCTGTTTTAAACTTTCTAAGTTAGGTTTGTAAAGTTTTGATAACTTAATTAAATTTTTGCCGGAATTTGGGGAAATATAACGGAAATTTAAATATGCATAAAAACAAAATTTAAATCAAAACAATTTCTGAAATCAAACTTAGAGCATATCATAGAAATAAAGTTCATACATGAAATCGGAAATAAGATAAATCATAAAAGAAAATCACACAGAAATACCAAACATTGTTCCGAAAATTAAAAGATAGACTAAGATCATGAATCTAGTCTATTACAAAATCTAAGCTGGACTTCTAGGGATATGCTTCGTTTTCCTTCCTTTCTTCATTCTTCGGGCGCATCTCCCGGGTTGCTGCTGGATGATCCTGGGTTCAAACTCCTCATGATTTGGTTGAAGTGTTTTCTTCTATTTCGTGCTCTCTTTCTTTCTTGTTCGTGATGGCAATTAGTCCTCATCGTCATTGCTGGTGCTATTCATCAAGGGTCTTCCAAGTGATTGTTCCTTCGGTCTCCCTATTGTTGTTTTCATTGGCTGGAGCATTTTCCGTATCCATCGTGGGTCTTCATCTTGTCCTCCCCGAACATGTCTTCCTTCTAGGTAGCGAATGATTCTTAACTCATCGTTAGTCCAAGGTTCCTCGACTCCTACGGCAGCTTGGTTCCTTATCTCTTGCGCCGGTCTTTCTTCTTGATTTTCCTCCGAGTCCTCACCGGGTTCATCATCCGAACTGTCATTCGCCTCCTGCATTGGTTCATCTCTTATCACTGTTCCATCTTCTCGCAATCGTAGGGGCTCGTTTATTCCTAGTTGGATTCCTGTGAAGGTAGGTGGTCGGTGGATACTTCTGTTGGGGGTCGTAGTATCCCTGATATACTCCGTGCCAATGGAAAGTATCGTTGAGGTCGCTCTCATCCATTCGAGGTGATCCATCAAATCATCATGGGCATAGACAAATATCGGTCCGATCTTGGTCCAGGTCCGAAAATCCGGTGGGGTTCGTCCTCCTTCTTCTCTAAGAACGAAGGTTGCTTCTTCAGCATTGGTCGGTGGTCCGATAGCAATGATTCGTTCCACAGCATATATTACTTCCAACTCGGTCATCTTTTGCCTATGGGCAGTTGTGAATAGTTCGTAACACTCCTTTCCACTCGGTTTGCATCATTCCCCTCTTCCAGATTTGGAACATTTCTCGGAGGGTCTTAGGTTGTCCAGCTAGGGCAAATTCTTCACATAAAACTCTAAGTCTCATTCGAAGTTCTCGGTGTTTCGAAGGATCCTTTTCGAAAGTTCTTGGCTTGGAGACGGGCCTCTTCTATGGTGATCTACGTAAAAGAAAGATATTAGAGGACTTATTCTACCCATTCTATTTTATCTAAGTTTTCTATCTAAGTCAATTCTTCTTAAGTCCATTTCTATAATTATGATTCCTAGGTTCTTAAACCATGCTCTGATACCAACTTAAACTGTCACGCCCAACGGGTACCCTAAACGTGACAGTCCGCCACACTCAATATTAAAGCTTAAGTATGACAACCTTAGTCATTTCCAAAAGCTTTTATATTAAGTGTAAGGCTTACTTTCACAATTTTAGAGGACCATATATGGAATAATGAAGCTTAAGGAGATATAAAAACATATTAAGAAAAGAGGATTCACAATAATATTTGTTCATAGCAAAGACGTGCATACTTAGGAACAATTCCCTAAATTACTAAGCTATTATATAAATATTTGCATGCTAATACTATGATGTACTTTATCCAGAGTTCTAATATTCAAAAGGGATTACCTGCCCACATGGTCCACGTGGCCTTAGCCATAAGTACGGAAACTGCAAAAGGTAGCTATCGGGGTATAAGCTAATAGGCTTAGTGAGAACTATTTCCATAAATAACTTCTTGTAACAAGATTCAAACAAGTTGGTTAATCACACATATGTAATGCATCAAACACGTGGGCAAACAATCATATAGCTTTCCGGGAACTATATGTTGAATGGATTTACGCCCTCCATTCGGGGTTTGGTGATACTCAAAACAAGTAGTTTAATAAAAAATTTAAGCTTGCGAGCACACATCGCCAAGCATTCAATAAAAACTTTTATACTTGCGAGCACTCATCGCCAAGTATTCCGAACCTACTTGATTTGACCTTGCTTTCGGATCAACCGCCAAGCATATTCCATTAAGCCGCCAAGCAATCGCTTTCGGATCTTCCGCCATAGTGTGCTTTCGACATGAGCCTACTATCCTTCTCACTAAGGATAATAACCAACCATGTAATGTGACTCACTTCGTGGTATGCATGAGTTCATTAATTTATAAAGTCATAACTTAATTAATTTCAACTTTTGGGTGATCAAGGAATTTCACACAAATCAATATTATACTAAAACAATCACTTAGAACCATTCGGGCTTCGATATTCTTAGAATTCTTTCAAGGAATTATTTTACATGCATATCGGTTTATTTTCCTAACTCTAGTGCAACTAATTTACAAGCACAACAAGTGTAGCATTTAATGGAAATACTCACGAGGCCATTGTCGTATATTCGTCTAGCGGATGAGTCGTTCACACACTCCACTTAATCGTAATAGTTCTCGGGGTGAAGAAATCCTTCCTCGGGGTCACCTAACCAAAGAAAATACCCATAATGAGTTTTTCTTGAAGATTTTCTTGAATTTTGACAAAACAATGTCAAAGAACGTTAAAGTTCGTATAGAAAATGTTCAACTTAAATGGCCATAACTTGGTCATTTTAACTCGGAATCGCGCATATAATATACCGATTTCTATCTACTCGAAAAGATCTACCCATTTCTAAAATTATTTCCCACAAACAAAGCCATATAGGCTCCGAAAAAGTAACGACAAAATTCACCACGGATTTTCAAGTAAAAACTTCTTTGTTCAAGAAATCAAAATTTGTTTGATAAATACTTAGTTATCTATATAGTTGAAAAATTCTCTTTTTATCTATATAACTCATATCTAAGCATGCTCAAGTGTTTTGTTGTCCAAATTATTTTTCCTAAGTAAAACAATGTCGGGTTGAAGCTTTTCGGAAATTGTTTCTTTGAAATGAATACCTTGTTTTCTTTATTTTCTAAAAACGTTTTATGTTGGTTTTATTTATCTTTTTCTAAGTGACTTTTGAATATAAATTTTCTACTTTCTAAGTTACACTAATAATATTTTTGAAGTTTTTCTAGAAAATATGCTTTCCCTATTTTCTTGTGTGTTTCCTTTGTTTACTTGTTTTGGCAAAAAGTCTTTACTTGATATTTCTCATTCTTTTTCTCATGTCTCCTATTTTCAAGAATAATTATCCATGCATGAAAATTTGGTTTCTTTATGAAAACAAAGTGGACCAATTAAGGACTTTTTGTAGAAAAACTGTTTCTATAATCTTATTAACTTTTTCTTGTAACTTGAAAAGTAAAATTTTATTTTTTCAAACCATAAATTTTCTTTGCCTATTTGTTTGCAAAGGTCTTAAAATTTCCTTAGTTCTCCATCTTATTTCTTTCTTTATGAAAACAACCATTTTTGTCACAAAAATATTTTCTTTTGAAAAGCAAAGTAGAGTAACAAAGATTTAACTAGCTTTTAAGTAAAAATAGTTTCTAAATTCATAGTGAATTCTTTTTGTAACTTGAAAATGAATGAGTTTATTTTTGTTATCTTATTTTTATGTTTCTCATAAACTTATTCCTAAGTGGCAAAAAAGTCTTCTTATTTCATTATCTTTAGAAAATAAAACTTTTGGACAACAATCTAAATGAACATGATTACGAGATAATAATAAATAAATGACATAAGCATAAATAATAAAATCAAGTATTGGAGTCTTAGCTTTTTTTCAAGGCTCCCGGGACTAAGAAATAAACTAGTCCCATAATAAAATAATGAAAGAAAAGCTTGTTTTGACTTGATGAGGACAAGTCTAAGACTAGAGACTAGTCTTAAAAACAACTTGAATTAAATAAATTGCATTGAAGTAAATAAATTGCATGAAAGGTAAATAAATTGCAAGATTATGAGCTTATATGCTCTAAAGAATATGTATATAGTTATATAGATATAGTAGATAGTTATGAACATAAAAGAAACATAAATGAACATAAGAGGAACATAAATGAATATAAAGGAAACATGAACATAGAGGAATTATGATTATGAACAAAAACAAAGTATGAACCTATTGTTGCTTTCTTAACCTTCATGGTTTTAGAAAACAAACACTAAGCTCATACTAAGTAGGTGAACATGGAGACTTCTTGAAGAACTTTTACCTAAAGAAGATGAGCTTAAAGAGAACTTCTTGAGGAGCTTCTTGGAGAGAAATTCTAGAGAGATTTTGAGAGAGTAATTTTAGTGTAGAAGTGGTGTGAAAGAAGTGAAAGAGGGGGGGGGGGGGGGGTATTTATAGGATTTTGAGGAGTGATTTTTGTGTGATTAAAATAAAGTAAAATTAAAACAAATTGATGGGCATGTGAGGGAGGGTAGCGCCGGCCATGAGTGTAGTGAGGGAGTGTGATTTTTTTTTTGACGTTTTGGAAAGATAAAAGATGTAATATGTAAGGTAGATGTGAAATAAAGTTATGGGAAAGGTAAAAAGTTAAGATAATAGGTTATGTAGAGTGTAAGAGTAGGTGTAAGAAAAAGTAAAGATAAAAGAATAGTGTAGAATAGTAATGAATAGTGTAATGTAAAGTAGATATGACAATTAAAGTACCGGTAGTAAGAAAATACGCGTTTAATAGCTATATCTGTTATTTTCACTTACCAAAAAATTACGAAACTGATATTTTTGGAAAACTTATATTTTTACGAGTCTAACGGTATATTCGGAATATTTTTACTAGTCCGGGCTTCCGGACATGTTTTTCGAGAACTTTGTCCGTTCGGGTTCAAAGGACACCTGAATTTTGCGAAACTAAAACTTCTATAAAACCTATGGTTATTACGAGCTATTTGAGCTAATTATCCCAACTTCGTTTTTCCAGGCCAAAGAATACGGTAATGCGGATTTAGATTGATACGGTAAACTAGGGTTTTGTTGACCTTTAGGGTTTATTTGACTTCCGGTTAGGGTTTTGTGTAAACAGATTCGAAATTTAGGGGTCTACAATTTAAGTTTATACAGTTAAAACTGACGTTTAAGAAACATAGGAGACTTCTCTTATATAAAATGTATTGTCACAAATTTCATGACTTTGCTGGAAAATATAGCTTTTATAAAATTTAGAACTCCTACTTAAGTATGAAAAATTAAATCAGGATTAATAAATTTGAATTAGAACATAAATAAGTATAACCAGAATCACTATACAAACAATAAGTATAATGACAATACCTGTTCCTTCATTACATAGGAAATATTAAAGTCTACATTCTCAAACCTCGAGTACTTTTCAAGGACATATCAAGTAATCAAGAATGCTTAGGTGAGGGAATTCTGATGATCTACTATTTGCTTGTGTTTGCTATTGCTTGTTGTTGTGTTGGTGTATTGCTTGTATGTAGAATGACTGATTGTTGTGAATGCATCATTTACATGATCACCAGAATAAATGGATAATGATAATTATTCGTCTAACTAATTAGATATTCTCGTCGCATGTGCTTGAAACCCCTGTGGAACTGTCTCGAATTGAAATCTAAAACATTTCGAAAAGTATATTTTTTAAGAAAACCTGACTTGGGAAAAATTTCAAGTTGCTTTTTTATCCTTTGGAAAGAACGAGCTTTACTGAAAGAGTTTATTAAATTGGGACATTTCCGAGTATTGTTGTGTAGTGGATGTTGCGTGAGTCAAGATCCACTGGTCACGTGGTGATACATGTACCTGAGTTGGGGTCTATCTACCAGATTTAGCCTTATTGGGTAATGGTATAATTGATAGTAGATGTTACCTGAGTGGGGGTCTATCGCTGGGTTCACCATAAATTGGTGATGATCAGTGAAATTCGTCATTAATTAGTGTTAAATATATTTAAATATTACCTAGCATAAAACGAGAACACATTGGAAAATATTGCCTTTTTTACCGATGACATATAATCATTGGTTTAAGTCTGGATGGACACAATGACTAGGCAATCTCGTGAAGAATAAAACGAGACGTTCCATGTAAGTAAATATAAGAAACAACTAATATGTAGACAATGTAAACTACATCATTTATGGCTCCGGACTCCCATTGATGTGTTGCTTACATTCATCACGTACGCATTCATATGTGTGTAGATAGATTTGCATGAATATTTAATTAATGCTTGATAACTTGCGTGACCGGTAGTAGTGAGGGATGAGCTCACTGAGCTATGGTTTCGCTCACCCCTAACAGTTTTTGTATAGGAATAACGCTAGCTAGGAACGGGCTAAGAATGTATGGAGAAAGTGCTTCTTTATCAGACCTACTTGTAGCTAGAAAGTTAGATTTCTATAAACTTAGAATATAATTTTGAGTAAATTGCACAAATAGCTGAAACTTTATAATCATAGGATCAAAACCCCATTTTTTACTATTTAGTAGGGGATCTCTGTAAACCCCCAAAATTTTCATAATTCATAGAAAATAATTCTAAAAGTTTAGAAATTTAAATCCCAAAAATCGACTCAAGATAAAAACCAAATTCTAGACCGAGTCAAAACACTGGAAACGAAACCTTAAAAGTTGAACCAAGTTTAAAACTTAATTCCAAATAAGAACAAAAACGAGTTCTCTCAATCTTGAGAAAACGAGAACCCCTGAAACAAAATATAAAGTCCAATTACCGATATAATCAACGTACGTCGATTAAATATCTACCTAATTCCTAAAACGCAAATCGAAACAATAGATTCAAATACCGTTTAACAACGAGATAATAAAATCTTAATTCCTTCAGTAAAATTTTAGAATCACAAAATCCAAATTTTCCACAAAAGTCAAATTGAGTCAACTCATAAACCTAGACTTGGTTAAACGATCCCGAGAACTAAAAACAAATAAATAATCACGAATAAAATAAGATAAACCACAGACGTCGAGCTAGAAATATAAAACGATCAAAACTCAAAAATTATACGATCTTACGAATAACTCAGTAAAATCGGAAATCAAAATAGAACCCTAAAAGTTAACAAGCCTACAACGAACCCTAGTGTTTAAGATCCGGCAATCCCGTGTTTTCAAACCCTAGAAAACGCAATTAAGTTAATGGCCTAGAATAGTTCGTAATAACGTAGGATAACATAAAAATATCAGATTCGCGAATTTTGAGTGACCTTCGGACCCAAACGGGATCGGTTCTCGAAAAGCGTGTCCCGAAGCTCGAAATATTAAAAATATTCCGTTTATACCAATAGACTCGTAAAAATACAAGGATTCCAAAAATATTAGTTTTAGAATTTTTCGATAGCTAAAAATTACAGATATCGCATTATTACGCGTATTTTTATTACTACCGGTACTTTAATTGTCTAGTCTACTATTCATAGTACTTTTCTACTATTCATTACTATTTCACTATCTCTACTTTTTCTTACACCTATTTCTTACACCTACATATCTATTTTCTTACTTTTTATATTTCCAATCATCACCTTTTATCAAATCATACTTACATATTAATATTTTTTTTACAAATTTCACTCAAAAATCAATCACACACTCTCCAACACCCATGGCCGGCGCAAATTGACCCTCCCCCTCTCTATTTTAATTTATTTTTCTTTTATTCAATTCACTCTTAATTCCTTCACACAACTCTATAAATACCACCTCTCTTTCTCATTTCTTCACACCTTTCTCAAGTAAAGAATTTATGCAAAAATTCTCTCTAAACACTCTTCCATACTCTTACAAGAACTCTCTTCTTGTAAGAAGAAATCTCTTACCAAAACTCTCTTTATGTAATACAACTACCATCTCTCCATAACCACATAACCATACATTCACTACCATCTTCATACCTCTTACATACCTTAGGTAAATATTTATTCCATCTATTATTCATCCATGTCATGTAACTTAATATGACTATGGTGTTGTTTTGAAACTCATGAGTAGTAAAAGCAACAACATGTTCATGTTTTGTTCTTGTACATAAACTTCCTATTTTATTATGTTGTTATTATTATTGTGATTATTTGCTTATATGTATAGTATTATGTATATTATGTATTATATTTATTTAGAGCATATAAGCTCATTTGTTATTTATTATTTTAGCTATGCAATTTATTTATTTCATGTTGATATTAAGATAGTCTTTCTAGTCTTAGACTTGTCCATATCAAGTCAAAACAATCTTTTATTTATTTTCTTTAATCTTTCGGGACTAGTCCATTCTTAGTCCCGGGACGCCTTGATAAAGCTAAGGCTCCAATACTTGATCGGGATTCCTTGATGAAGCTAAGGTTCCAATGCTTGATATTTTATTTTCTTGCTCATTAATTATTTTTAGTATTTTCTTATGTTCTTATTATTTTATATGCTCATGATACTTGCATTTGCATATGTTAATGTCTCAACTAGTCTAAAAATAGAATCTTGTTTTACTAAATGAGCTCAAAGCTAAGTTTCCAATTTATGATTTACCACAAAAACATGAAGTTATTATCAACAACCTAGAAATAGAATAATACAAGTTTTCTCAAGTTTTCTTAAATAACAAAAATAGTTTTATCAAGAAACGTAAGAAATAAATGTTTTCCTTGTATTATGGTAATCTAAGTTTTTAGAAAAATAAATCGTTCATATTGAAAGTTTGAGACTTAAATTCTTTTCTAAAACTAAGGAACAAACTAGTTTTCAAAGTTAATATAAAAATCAACTCATAAGGAACCCACTTAGGAAAAGTAATGATTTTTAAATTCTAAAAGAAAGAACTTGTTTTCAAAAGAATATAAATAAAGTAAGGTTAGCATAATGGATTTTATCAATAAAGATGATTCTTTTCAAAGAATGAAAGAACAAGTTTTAAAAAGCAAAAGCTTATATTTTAGAAATAAATATAAGAAGACAAGATTCATTTTCTAAAAACCATCCTAAATACAAAAATTTATAAAAAGGTTTTTATCAACTTAATATACTTTTGATGAATTTAAAACTTTAATCACTAGAAGGAAAATTTAATACAAGACTAAAGGATTAAGGAAAAATTCAACTTGTTTTGGAGAAGAAATGAAGAAAATAAAATAAGAATATACTCATTTATAACAACCTAGGAAAAATATAAAGTTTCTTTAGATACTTGAAAGGAAATTTTCAAAACTAAGGTAAATGAATTGTTTTATGAAATAAATTATTGAGACACTACCATTGGGATTTTGCATATAAAGTGAGCATACCTATATATTCAAAAGTGTTTATCAAATATATATTTATATTGTTACAAAAGGATTTTCTTTAAAATGGAGTTGAGTTAGAAAATGGATTTTGCAAAAGTTTAGAAAATTGTTTAAATCTGTACCTGACGTTTTTGGAACCTAAATGACCTTATATGACAAATATAACCTTAGAAATGGATAGATCTTTTCGAATAGGTAGAAAACGGTATATCATATGCAAATTCCGAGTTAAAATGAGCAAGTTATGGCCATTTTAAGTTGGAATTTCTTCTTATACGATTTACCACGATTTTAAGTAAAGTTTAGAATCTCCAAATAGAAATTCATGGAAGACTTATCCCGGGTATTTCTTTTGTCTAGGTGACGAAGGATACGAAATACCCTACCCGAGGATTACTCGACTAAGAAGATAGCGAAATGGACGAGTGAGTTATTCCTTCTAATTTCGTTACCTTGCTTGTATTTGTAATGTAGTAGCATTAGTATACTAAGAAAAGATAAAAACGAATATATTTGGGGATTTCGGGATATGCGTATGTATATGTTCTATGTTTATGCGTGAATTGAGAATTAAGAATATCGCAACTTCGATCTGCTTATTTAAATAATTTTGTTTACTTACTTGTATGATTGTTTATTTTGCTAAATTGATTGATCACCTAATAAACCTTAATAAGGTTGACCTAAGAACAATAAAACGTTCACGCATAGCATCCATCGAGTCACATCTATTTCGGAAGGCTGCTACTCCTACGCGTAGAGTTGGATTGGCTGTGATCGTGCGGTGCCACGGGCCATGTTCCTTCCTGGAGAATCCAAATCGCTCGGGGAAAGCGACTCTAGGTTCGGAGCCGAGCCAACCGAACGCTGTGGGTGAGGACCTGGGGACTAGCAGTAGAAGGTCGAGGACCTTCAACCCCGATTCCCTAACCTTTGATACGGAGGGGTAAATCCGTTCTATATATGGTTTCCGGATGACTATATATATTCGCGTAATCATGTGATTGTTGTATTGTATGCATAGCATATGTTTGATTAAATAAATAAACTTGTTTGAAAATTATGGTACGAACGAAAAAGAATATCTCACTAAGCTAGTTGTAGCTTATACCCCTATAGATTTGTTGAAACAGGTGTGCCAGTGGCTTAAATTGAGGATCATGACATTAAGGAAGTCATGATGGATGGTTAAGCTTCGAAGGAAATAGGATCATAAGATGAAGTAATGTTGTAAGGATTTTATATGAAATGACCTATATGATAAGAGATGTTATTTTTAGAAGTAGGATATGCCTCTAAGAATTGAAATGCAATATGCATGTTTTATCATAAGTTTTCTCTTTGCCTTGTTACTTATTTATATCAATATAAATTGCGCTACTCGATGCGTCCCCTTGTTGTGTGTACGCCTTGTAATATATGGAAGCCTTTGCTTGACTAAGATAGTCATTCCTAGGCTTTAGTATTGTGTACGGCGGACTGCCCGTTTAGGGTACCCTCGGGGCGTGACAATCTCGATTCTCTGCGATCTTGGTAGATATGGAAAAATCGGATTCCATAGTTGAATTTCAATAATACTATTTTATTGTGTATGTATTATTTAAGTAAGACACATAATAAATAAGTGAGTCTTGTAATCTTGACTTGCAAGACGATTCTCGTATTACGGGTGCACATGTAGTATGATAACTTTAGATTTAATCCTACTAGGCCCATTTTCAGGTGTGATAACATTAGACAAGCACATACAAAAATAGCATAGAATATTGGGTCGTATTCTAATCATAGAGACCATGGGATACTCACTTTTCATCTATTATCTAGCAAAATAAAATTTAACATAGCATAATAAAAACAACGAGTTTGACAAGAGTTAATGCATATATA